>JAXGGA010001212.1:0-164048 GCA_038373865.1 Uloborus plumipes | reverse complement strand
TCGATGAGCTACTTTTCATCGAAAAGCAATATCCTTCCGATCAATTTTCCTGATGAAAATAAGCCAAGCATCCAAAATTGATCCTAAATTCATCGGCAAGGGACTGCACTCGTAAATTGCTCCAAATCTCATCGTATTTTGAGCAAAACTCATCGGATTTTGCTGCTCGGATTTTGTTTGGCCGATGAGACATATTGGAGCAATTCCCGATGAGAACTCATCGAATCCGATCATCGGCCGATGAGAATTTCATCGGGTTTCGATGAATGGTCGATCATCGGCCGATGAGATTATGCTGCTTGGGAAAAGACACATTGTAGTTTGGAATGAAATTATGAAGTGATACTCTGTCTTTTCATGGGCTGAGGTATAGGAATAAGAAAAATACTTTTATCTTTAAACACAAAAATCAAAAATTCTTTTTTTTTTTTTGTCAGCAAAGGTCAAAAGCTTAACCCCATGTTTTCTCCAAAAATGCTCTCTCTACCAAAGAAAATTGATATTGTACCGAAACGCAACCTATTTTTAAGATCCAGAAATTACCTGAGAATATAAAACTATATTTTCCTCTCTTTTTTCATTCGTAAAGAACTTGATAGTTTCTTTTGCCCAGACAGCGAATACTTAAAGTGATAAAGGAACTTATTAAAACCTGAACTAAAACTTTCCCGATGAAATAAGGGATCCCTGAGGCTTGTACAACGCGTTAAAGAAATAACTCGAAGGAAATATTTACTAAACTCTTGTCTTTTATCCGCAAAGGGAAACTTATTTAATTGCAACTCAGTTCATTAGCAAACTGTGTTGTAATTACAAAGGAAGTAATATGTTTCCGACAAATTTAGGGGCAAATACGATAAAGGGAGAAAGCAACCGCATTACTTGAGCAGCGGACTCTCTTACTCTTTCGGAATGGAGACCAGATGTTGAAATAAATCAATAAAATCGATGGCAGACTGAAATATTGTTAAAATTGCGTCATAGTTAATTATTTTATTTTAAAGATGTGGACTTATTAGTGGAGTGGGGATTGAATTTTGAATTTCTCACTGCGTTACTAAAGAATGTACTTCTTTTCTTAAGTATTATTATGAATGAGAGCTTGCAGCTGATAAATATATTGTCATTGTAGTATGTACTGCATTGTATGTTTAAACCTACAGTTCTGAATAGAATGTGAGGAATGCAAGATTGCTGAACAAAATACAGAGGATATCCATAATTATACACTTTGTGCTGTAGTTGTGAACTAGATCTTCCCCTTTAAAAAGTAATTGCGTGCTCAGTTGGAAATTTAAATAAATTTATTCCAGTTTTTTTTTTCTTTGATTCCTTAGAGTTTATTATTTCCTTGTTTTTTTTTTTTTTTTTTTTTTTTTTTTTTTTTTTTTTTTCTTTCAGAAGCTGTTTTAAATGATGGACTTTATTAATCTTAGTACTGTTTGTACCTTAACCTTATTTTTAAGTTTTTCAAAATATATTTCTCTAAGTATTAATTAGACCACGTGTTCCTTTTTAAATATAAAGAAAGTTTTTGTTCATAATTAATATTTTTTAAATTTTAATTTGGATAATTTTTTTTAGTACTGTGCTGCCATGCCACGTGCAAAAATCTTATTTGCAACCCATATTAAACTGAAATATTGCTTTGTTAAGTTTTGCTCCTCCATAGTCAAAATTCAGATTTCACTCTATCGGATTAAAAAATATATTTTTTAATTCTAATAATAATAATAATAAATTATTCACTTTCACAAATGATCATGAAACAATATACTGCTGACAGTATTATACTGTATAAACAGCTTTTCTTTGCAGTGTAGAAATAACCACTGTAACTTGTTTTTACGGCAATAATATAACTATCGCAAGATAATCCTTTTTAACACGCTTTAGTCGACCAATTTTCTCTATCTATGTAATGGAATCTTGCAACTCAAGTTTCACCCACTTCCTATTATCGGACTCTTTTGAAGTTTGGTATGCAATCTCAAAGCGGACGACAATGTAATATTATGTAATTAAATTAAGTAATCAATTATTAATTACTGAATCATTAATTTACTCCCGTCTTAAGAAGAAGTTTTCCCTAAATCCTATAATATGAGTTCGAAAACATACTACCTCAAATTAGTTGTATTTGTCGGTAGAAAACCTTGATTTTTTCTACCAGAAAATATCGTTCGAATGTTCCAAAATAATTAGAACGTAGGTTATAACAGCTTTTAACTAATTTCATGCTAGAATCTAGGCGAGCCTTTATCTGGAAAAGTCAAAGGCATAGCAATGAAGATTGTGCTTGTTAGTTTTTTTGCATTCTTGAACGTTGCATTCAGATATTTGCTGAAAGATCAGCGATACACACTGCAGCTTGTTTTTACTGCAGCAACATACTCGTCACCAGATAAACATATTTACAGATTATTAAGTTCAGTTGGTTATTTTACTCTAGAAAATGAATGCGGACGAATCAAACACCTTGCAGAAATGGAATGTAACTCAATGTCAAAGCTGTGAAGAATGTAAGAAGTACTCTGGTCATACTTTTAAGAGAAAAAGAAAATAACCTTTTTCTTATTTGTAGTAACGAAATTTCGTCGATTCGAATGTACATGTAAATAATTGTCTAAGCATTTTATCATCGAATTCGTCCAAAGATGCTTCTTACATTCGAATTATGAAATAATTTCCTAAAATTTCACTTCTTCCAAATGACAGATTTCTTTTGCCATCAAAAATGAGTCTAGATAAAGTAATTACAAAAAAGCAAAATCATAGCACATCTTTCGATGTTGATTCATGTTGATAAGCAATCATAGCAAAAAATATGTAAACTTTATTAGCTACATAAATCATACCTCTTCGGTGTGAGTTTTACTCTCATATTTGTTTTCTAAAAACCACGCATATATTTTCACTAATTTCACCAAAAGCTGCGAGGTGACCGACTAATTAAGATCTCGTAAAAAATTCAAAATGTACAATGCATTCCCAAAAACGCAGATATTTTTCTTTCCACAAAGCGAAAACAAAGACAAATAGAAATGCAGGACGCAACGCATATTAAATAAATTACTTAAAAAGCAGTTGCTTTATCCAAAAATTTTATTTACATAGAGCAAATCCGGATGTGAATTGATAAATGTTTCCGCTAAATGCATTTCCACCATCATTAGCGAAACGCTAAAGACTGCGGCATCATTAATTAACTAAACTTTGCGTGTTTCTGGACAGTTAAATAGTTAAAACATTGCGCAAATGATTATTCTTGAGGGAGAGTCTAATCAAATTTAGACAGTACTTTGTCGTTGTTCTCTTACTATTTCTAACTCAGTTTAGCGTTATTGGCACAAATCGTTTAGAATGCTTCATTTTTCTTGGTTGTGTGAGTTTTAAAACTCACTAAGTTGGTGTGCTTAATGTTCTGAAGCGTCATTCCCCATTTTGATCAAATTATTTTTTTATGAGTCTTAAATCTTTGCCTGAATTTTCCAGTTTTTACATCAATCTGTCGCTGTTAATACTCCGCCACACATTTCTGTTTCCTGCTTAAAAAAATCTTTGGTTTGTGTAGCTTCATCGCATGCTTTTCCATTTGGTCACTATTACCCTGTATTGGCAAAAACTTGATACATAAGGCCATTTACTTCATGTACGACATTTCAATACCAACAGAAAAGAATATGCAAAAGTAGAAAATGCATTATAGACTTAGTTATATGAAAACAGATTTGCACTTACCACAATAATGTTTTAGGAGCCAAAATCACTTTAAATTTTACATGCCGAAACTGTTTTTTAGAGGTTTTGTGCTGTTTTTAATAATATTTTGAATACTGGTTCCATATATTCAATCTTAGAACTATTTAAAGGTTTACGAAATAAAACGTACACATAGCACTTAATTTTAAAAATATATATAGGGTCAGGCGGGGGAAAATGGGTCACGATGTAAAATGGGTCAGGCCTTTTAGAAAATTCTTTAAAAATTGCAAATAATATTTTGTTTTTGCGTTGCCATTTTTATCTTTTATTGACACCAGGCAACATTTTATATGCAAAACAAAGTGCAACTTCTACTATAAAGTTACAGATACTAGCGATTAAGTGTTTTTCTTAAAAGACGCTTGACTGATTATCATGGAATCTTTTGATTTAAAGAAAATTAAATGGAAATACACATTAAGTTTTTGACCTACTGCATAGAGCGCATTTTCAGGAATTAAAACATGCGTGGGGTAAAATGGGTCATTTTTCGCATTCGATTAGGCTTAGCGTATACTAAAGAGCAAAATATGCTTTTGCTTACTAACTCATGTTATGTTGTCATGTATGTATGTACTAATTTGAAACAAGTAATATATTGCTTTGTTTTTCTTTTGATCCTCACATTTATATGCTTATACTGCAAAATCATTAAATTAAATTAAAAGAAAAAAATAAAAGCACAGGTTTTGTGCGATGAAGTTTTTTCAGGAAATGTTGTTAGAGAGTTACAAAAAAGTGGCATTTTTTCGCCAAAGAAAGAAGCCTGGGAAACCAAATCATAGAAAAACATTCTGCTGAGCTGAATTCAAAGAATGATGTTGAAGAAACGGCATCAACATCCGATATCTCAACAACAAGTGAGGCTGTTTCTTCGATATTGGTAAAGGTGAACAAGGCAAGTTAAGCATGTGTTATATTTTTATGCATGTTTAAACTTTTATTTTATAAGCACACTATTTTCTACACCAATAAATAAAAGTAAAGAAGACACTTTAAAAGATACCAGAAGAGAAAACTACTCATATGCAGAAAGAAACTTTCAACAAGCTCGACAATATTGAAAAGATTGCATACTGAAAAAGTCTAAAGAGATTTTAAAAAATAATTAAATTCAGACACAGGCACAAAACTAAATAAATAATAACTAAACCTTTTTTTTAAAAGAAATTTATAACTGAATCAAAGTGCATTTATAGCAACTTTTAAAAGTTGGAAAATGCAAAAAAGTTAAGTCTTTTGGGGAAAATGTCAAAAAAGTATATTTTTATGCCATCATTCTTCATCATAACGTAGAATAACGTGCAATGACATTTAAAAATACAGTAAAAGTTTTTTTTGTTTTTGGAGAGACTGTTTAGAATAATGATTGAAATTAAATCCTTTAAAGCATGACTCATTTTACCCCACTTGTGACCCATTTTACCCCATGCTATGGGGTAAAATGAGTCATTGACAACACATTTTCTAACTTATGTATTGGTATCAATATTTTCTTTTTTTTCCGAGATATTTCACTTTAAATGTCATAAGGAAGAGTCATTTACATACTTTGAGCAGTTTATCCACTGGTTGAAGTAATTCATATATTTTTTGCTGTCAAAGCCTGATTGTAAAAGTGCTCTTCTTTGACCCATTTTGCCTCGCCTGACCCTAATTTTGAATTGCTTGCCAGGTCGAGATTTTTAAAAATAGCGTTGATCACTGTTAGCTTAAATTTATAACTGTCTCAACTTACTCTACGCTTCAAAGTGCTGTTTTCAATTTAAGGTTAGTAAGTTGCGTTAGGAGTAATATTAATATATTAATATATATATATATATATATATATATATATATATATATATATATATATATATATATATATATATATATATATATATATATATATATATATATAGCATTTCTTTAATGTATAGCTGGGGGGGGGGGAGTGGGACCAGTAGTATAGTTTGTTAGAACGTTGCGCTAACAATTTAGAGATAATGAGTTCGAGAAAGCGCATATACATAAAATTATGTGAACAATAAACCCGAACTGGATTTATCTATCGCATGGCCTTTAATCCACAGTTTCCTTCTGTTTTGCTTTTACTAGATACGTATCGTCTAATACCATGAAATTTTGAAAAGCTGGCTCTATTTTGCGTTAAAGGTTCTAGGGAACATAATGGAAATGCACTTTATTTTGGTTTTAAATAGAAAAGCCCGGAATCATTAATTTCGCGGAACTGAATTATGACGACCTTTCAAAAATAATTAATAGCATCATCAAACTTTAAGGAGATTAATTTGAAGTTCAGCAGAGTTATCACAAAATGTCCATAAATTTGATTACTTAAGACGGCGCTACGCGAAACAAAGGCGTTTAATTTTAATTAATGTGTCTTTAGCAAAGCACTTCCTATCCATTTATATAACGTACGATGACTTCATAAACACGCACAAATTGTTGCGGTCATAAATATTATCAGTAATGAATTTTTGTTTGATTTCTTTTTAGTTTATACCAAATTACGTTGCCTATTAAGCGATACGCACTAAACTTCTTTGTAGAAAATAAAGACTTTTGCATGAAAAAGATGTGATTGATATCTGAAAATAATGTTTCTCTTTTGAAAAGCCGGTGTAATAAATGAGAGGTTTTTTTTTCCTGCATCACCTACACGTTTTCTGAATTGCAAAAAAAAAAAAAAAAACCCTCTAAAAGTAACTTTGTAGCACTCCTGTAAAATAACAGGCAGCATGTTCCTATTTTCTGAGCGTTATGTATCTTGCAAAAAACAAAAAAGTTTCCTGTTAAAAGTCAGTAACTCTCCTGAAATTTACCAAGATTTTTTTTTAAACTTCAGAATGAAAGACAGTAAAGTTTCGGGAATAAATCAATAATTTTTAGAAATGACTTAAATAAGCTTATATTAAGATCTTGACACCTTCCTTCTTTACCAGGAATGTTACCGGAGCAAATAAGTCCGAAGTGAAGGCATAATTGCATGAGGCCTCTAGAGTAGCTTTGCAGCTCGTACGGTTAAATGTCGCCTCCCTAGCTCTCGCCCAGCTTGGCCAGCCAAAGGCATTTCTCTCTTGAATGGCCATCTGGCGCCATGTTAGTTTCGGTTGATCTAGCATCCTCTTGCCATCAGGGGTTTACGTGAGAGCGGTTCTTGTTAGATCTATTGCTTTCATTCTGAGAACATGTCCTATCCATGTTCATCTTTGCTTTTTCATGTGTGTAGTTATGGGCTTGCAATTTTATAATTAGCTGTATAAGTCTAATTTTATTTTTCCAGTAAATGTTTAGAATTTTTCTCATGCTTTTGGTTTGGAAGGCATCAAGCTCTTTTTTCTGATGTCTGGTTAGCTTCCATGTATCGCTGCTATAGAGTAGGATTGCTCTAACAGTTGCTTTTAAAATTTGAATTTTGAGTTTTGTATGTATATTATTGAATCTCCATACTTTATAAAGACACATAACCTTTACTGACCCAAAATACATTAATGTCATAAATTATGATTTACATTTGAATGTAATTCAGCATTTTTTATGTATCTTTATATTTCTTAGGACACTGTTTTCTCCATGATGGGTCAAATTTTCCTCAAAGGGATATAATATAAAATTAAAATGAAAAATAATAATGTAAAAAGTTTCCAGACATTATTAGACAACAACATGCGTCGGTTTCGACCTTTTTTGATGGTAAGAAAAAACAAAAGATTTTTGCTCCAAAGGGGTCAAACCTTTCTGATTTCTCCTATTTTATGCATATCCCTTTGTTCATTCAAGCATCAAACTTACAACTGCAAACACAAGTAAATGTTTATGTACTTCAACATCAAGAATTTTTAAAGTACTCTACATTAATGTGGATTCAAAACAAAATTCACGGATTGAGTAAACGTTTAAGATTACTGAATTGAAAACATCAAAACTTGGAAAACTCATAATAAATTGCTTTTATTTTTTGATTAATTCAAATAGCATGCTTTTATGGAGAGGAAATTTATACTGAAAATTTCCCAGCATAGGGCCAGCTGAAAGATTTATTAAAATCTTTAAAATATTTTACGTTGTAATGCTTCGTACTTGATGCTTCTTAATGTTTTTAGTGTCATGGAAAAATACAGCTCATTTGCATAAATATCCCATGAAAAAGTTTTCAGTTCATGCAAACAGACCCTTATTCTTCGGTCATCCCTCAGGTCACGTGTTCCTTGTTTTAACATAAACTTAATGTGTCCTGACATAAATCTCCACTAATTGCTTTCCTTAATCGTTTGTTCCTACGGAAGATAAACAACGATAAAAATTAGGAGAAACAACATGCATTAAATATGTAGTAATTAAATTTTTTGCTTCAGAATTTCAGCGTAAAATTTTTATAATTACAGGTTTGAAAATCCGTTTAAAACTATTTAAGATAATTTAAAACTTTGAAGACTAGCCATTTGACTCTTTTCCCTGGCACCAGATAACAGTTATCCCGATTAAAACGATATAATAGATTGCTTTCTATAAAGGCCGATTTTATTTATAATCGTAATTACATCTATCTTTCTTTTAGAACCTTTGAAGTTTCAATGTCTACAATTAATTCCATATTTTATCATTAATACTGTTTCACATGACTTAAAAAAAAGATGAACTGATTTAATTATAGATAACGCATATCTTTTATAATTATAATTTTATGAAAGTACCCGACTTAACTGTTTTGCATAAACGTATCACAGAAATGTTTGCAAAAAATAATGGAGGCTATCAGTAAGTTTCTTAATTCTGAGCTTAAAAATATTTTAAATATCCTTAATGTAGTAAGTTTATTAATCTTCGCAAAAAATAAAGTGATTGCTTTTATTTAATTGTTTCATCTAATACAGTGTATACTTGATTTAATCCAGGGATCAGTTAAGAGATCCCTTGAATTAAATCAAAATTTGTGTTGTGAAATAGGGTAGAGTCAGTTAGAGTAAAAGGAATGGAGGAGAAGAAATTGGGAAAATAAAAACAAACTCCAAACGCGCAACAGCATTTCTGTTAAACAGATGTAGAATAACTAGTATACTAACAAACCCGTGAGAAGGATTCGCACTTAACAGAAGGAATACAAAAACCTGTTTTTTAAGTAATTTTTCGAATAACAGTAAAAATGTGAGTTGTTTGTTTATTTTTCGCTGATAGTGGTGAAAAAAAATCCGTACAATGATGTCCTATTTTTAAAGTTTAATGAAGTATTACTAAAACTATGGCATACACACACAAAAAAAAGAAAAACCTTTGAGAAATAATATACATCATGATGGAAATTTAAGTTAGAATTATACTGAAGGAGAAAAAGCATTAAAGTGATATTTTTCGACCCGGATTCGAAAACATAACTATATATACCTCTATCCTACGTCTTATATTTTGACTATCAGTTATTGAAATATGTGTAATAAGAAACATAAAAAAACGGCTGTTTCCGACACGGAAAAACAATTTTTAGACCGTAGGTTTATTTTGGTCATGAGGCAGCACGATAATCAAGGAATAATCAACGTAGGTTAATCAAGGAATAAGAAAAGTTTTGCTTAGCTCAACAGATAAACTATACACCCAATTCCACTGTATGATTGCTATTATCTTTACACATTGCTCTCCTTGTGTTATGTAATAACTTCTAAGGTACATCAACACCACATCTTCAAAACATTCAGCGGTATTCTTCTAGCTTTCTTATAAAGTTTACTGCCTCAGCTCTGTTAGTCAACGTAGGACTGGTGGTTCATAGAAAGGGTACAGTTATAACCATTTAGATGGTATAACCAACTGGTTCGGCATTGGTTTGTTTCTCATTGGCTCCTAGGATTACTATTCAAAGATTTTCTTGAAACTCTAAGACATGTGTCAACAATTCTAATTTGTTTTTTGAGTGTTTGTTACGTATATACAATGCCTTAATATAATCGCTCAAATGCAAGTCAATTGTATTTAACCTGCAATTGTAGTTGCTAATGCTAATGAATAATTATAAAAACACCTGAACTTTACAATAAACTTGCTCATAATAGTAAAGTCCCCGTCGAAGTTTATTTCTCTTTTTAAATGCATAACGCAATTTATTTTTTGAATCTTTGCAACTCTTTGAAAAACTAACTCGTTTTATACACATAAACGCTAGTCATAATTTAATGCTCAATTTTTCTTAGCGAACACTTTTACAAAATATTACTAGCTACTAAATTTCAAAGAAAATTTAATTCGTGCAAAAAAAGTAATGCTCCACACTTACTCCATTTTTGCATATTTCTACATGGAAGCAAATGTTTCTGCAGGCAATTAACTGAGATTTATGGCACTGGGTTAACAGCGTTTTACAAGCATAAAGGAAGCTTCGCTCAAGAACTGGAAGGGTGGATATACTTATGCAAATATTTTCACTCAAAATTCATCCTGCTCCATTAATTTTAATTTTATTCAGAGGTAGTCTTTTATTATTTTCCATTATACTGATAATGGGAAAGAAGAAATATGACATATAACATTTTTAAGGGAAAATAAATTCGATTAAGTATTTCCGAAGGGAAAAAATGGTATAAAAGATTCATAGGAAAATAGTGAACCCTTTTATGGCAGTTTCAGTTTTTTTTTCTCTTTAGTTTTCGTTACTGAACGAAATGAACATTAATCATGCATTGTATTCCAGATTTTATTTTATTTCATAATTTGTTACGGCATGATTGCAGATCATTGTTGAAAATTCTGCAGAATGTCAAGCGAATTTCTTAATTAAGGCTTCATCAGTTTTTCGAGAAATTGCATGATAAAATTTGCTTAACATGTACATTGTGATGAATTATGTTTCACAGTTTCTATTTTGCTGTTTGAAGTCAGCAAGGAAAGCAAGGGAAAAATATTTTTTAATTACTTGCTTAGTTTAGCTCTTATACTGATTATGTTTCAAAATGGCTTGAGAGCGAAGAAATTTTCTTTTTAGTGTAATAAGGTGTACATTTCAGAGATTATTCTCATTAGTGCTCCAAGAAGACAGAGAAAAACACATTCAAAAGATAAGAAGATAGTGGGCCAATGTGAAATGGTAAAATATTTTTAGTTTGCGGTGCGACCTACCTATAAAGATTTTAACCATATTCTTACACATATAATTGATTCCAAACAAACAATGAATTGTTCTAAATATCAAAGTATACAATTGAACAAGTCATTTTTGAAATTTGCTACATATACTGTAACATTGCCAGATGAAATAATAGATGATATGTGTTCAAAAAGTGCATCTTCGGCTCTATGAAAAGCATTTGCAGTCTTGGAAAGAAATAAGTAGACAAAGACTATGAGTTCATACGCAGCTCTACTAGAGAAAAACATTGCATTTCATTAATGTATTTTAAAAATAGCTTGAGGGAATCCCCTGGTATCTCCTATAATCATTCTATTTCCTAATCTATCAGGATTAGTGATTTAAATTTCACCGACGAACCTCGAGCCAAAAACTTCTGATTTTTTTCAAATTAATCGATTCATGCCTGATCCCGTATTCTCACGTCTAATTCGAATTTAGAAACTAGACATGGGAATAAGGTGTCCTGGCCAAGATTTTTCCAAATGTCTTGTGTGATTGGAGTTATTAAGGGCAAACTCCAGTTCCAAGACTTATATGATGGACGATATAGAATAAGCGAACATATACATACTTTCCAATTTCAATACTTTTCTTTAAAAACTTACCTTCTTTGCAGCTGAGTTCTAGTTTTAAAGTAATTTGCATCTGTCTGGTACTTTATAGTTAATATTCGACGGAAAATGGAAATTAGTACTCATTTGAGTACTCCGAGTTTGATGGTGCTTAAAATCTAACATTATATTTTTTTTCTAAAAAATATCTTCCTCACTTTATAACAAGTTCACAATAATTCTGCAATTTGAAAGAAGGATAAAGATGAAAAAAATGGGTATAAAAGGGAATTTTAGCTTTAGTTTTAAAGGAGTCACTTAATTAAATCTGCCAATATTTCCTTCGTGAGAAACGCCATTTGGCCTTAAATGTGGAATTGTATTACTAAAACGCATTGTTTCGCATTTAACGAGCCAAGAGGCCATTCTGCTACCATTAGTTTGGTTAACATTCGCGTGGCTGAAAGTAATTAAGAAGTTTAATACTAAAATTAGCTACTGCTTCAATAATTTAAAAGATATTGCCTTCGTGAAGTGGTAAACTTTCTACTAGTTAAGATATGCATTTCTGTACTTTTAGTGCATAAAAATATTGCAATGCCACTGGTTTAAATTTAAATTGGTATTTAAATAACGGTATAAGTGAAGTAGTTGGGGTTAAATTAAAGGGAGTAAATTTTTGAAACCAAAAAGTTTGTGAGTAAAAATTAGGTAACACATGAAATAGATTCTGAGAGCTAAGTGCGTTTCTAATGAATTGTGTAGGTGTCATCGTTATTTTTAAATTGAAACTGAAAATAGTTGTTTTTTAAAGTTTACTGATCTTGCATTTTCCTTTCCAGTGGGTATACGAATGCTGCTTTCAACTAGTTTTATCTGTCATGTGGAAGATTACTAAAACCATTTATTTATGAATCTAACATCCTCAACTATTTTTGATCTGCAACTTAGGTGTTTTTATTTGCCACATAAGTTATGCACTATGAGGTAAATTAAAAGAACGACAGTTTTTATACTTCCAATTTTTTGTATGAATAAATTTTATTGTAAATTACCTTTTGAGCATTTGAAAAAAAATGTAGGGCATGATTTATTTTTTCGTGTGTTTTTTCTTTTTAAATGATTTTAGATTAATATTGAGGATTCAACAGATCGCATGCGACTTACGGGCTATAAATTGAGCATTGTTGGAGGAAAACTTAAGCTTTTGTGTAGCCGACACTAAGTGAAACTGACTTCTGAACAGATAGTGCTAGCATCCATCTACATCAACCTTATAACGTCATAAATAGGGCGTTTTTATTTTCCTTAGTTTCTGGTGTAAAATGAAGCATGCTGTGGTAAAAGGAATCAAGTTTTCAATCAATAACAAAGTCAAAGTCAAATTTTTAACATCTAGTTAGAGAATGTATAGTTTTAAACACAATGCCCAAAAATGTATGGGTCAGTTCATCTAAAAGGTAGGGGAGGATTGGCCAAATCCGGTAAAAAAAAAGTTCCGGGTTACAAGGTTTATTTTCGTTGCACTCTTTGCATTTTCTTCACACTATTTTCAAGCCAGTAGAAGAATTTTACGGAAGAAGTAGAAACTTCAAAAAAAGAGAAAAAAGGTATTAAAGGACACAGAAAGAAATGCTGATTATTTTTTTAGGTAAAAAAATGTTCAGCAAGTATTTATTTTAATCTATTTTTTTACATAATAATAACAGCTTTCTGTCATCAAATCTACCAATTTTCGTTTTTTTTTTTTTTTTTGGTCCAAAATATCTCAAGATGACATTTTGTGCAGCAGCGAAATTCTAAATTATAATCAGATTGAGATCAGAATCAAAGGAAAACAGATGGAAGAGTGCTGATTGAGTATAGTGCTGTTCTGATTTGAACTCTGACATTGACAATGTTTATTTCCTTTTTGGGTAATAGGAAAGGGTAATTGCCTTGGATTTGAATAAAAATATTTTTGAATAACGACTACAAAAGTAGCCCAACTAATTTCAGCGCCTAGGTAGTGAGACAGGTAAGTACTCTCAATGTCGGAGGTCAACTTACAAAAGGATCACTATATGTTGGATGAGGCAACCCACCGCTATTTATTAATTGGTCCAAGTGTCGTTTCGAGCAGTGCGGTATCGAGCATGAACAAAATTTGAAGAATACTCTCTTTCTGTTGATAATCGCTGAAATAAGCTCGTCGCTGGATAAGCTTGTACAATCTTGATATCCCTTTTTTTCTATTACTGGGACTTGACAATTTGGTTTATACCCAAATTGCTTTCTTTGGATAATTTGACGAAAAAAAAAACTGTTTTTATTAATCTCAATTGAAAAATTTAGTCACAGGATCCCAAAAAGTGGTTGCTAGTGAGGGTCGTTACTGATTAAGAAGAAAATTTTTCAAAAATTTTATGTTTCAAAGAACATCACTTTCCGGTCCTCTAAATACTACCTAAAGACACCAGTTTTTTAAAGAAATAATTACAAAATTATACTAGCAACGCATATTTTGCTATTCGTACTTTTTTTTAAAACAAATGTTTAAATTACTAGTTCCGAAAAATTGTGCCTCATGTCACAAACTGTTCTTGGGAGGATTAAAAACAGAGAATCCAGATTTTTTTTTTTTTTTCAAAGAGAAAAAACTTATACACCCAAATGCACACAATTTCTCCATTTGAAAAATCGTAATTGCTAAAGTCGCATCTGAATAAATTTTATTTTATTTTCTTTCCATATTGGAATTTATATGTTAGCTGGATCTGGTTTATGTTAAATTAAGGGTAAAAGTTTAAGTTTTGGGGAAAATAACTATACTCTGCTCTAAACACTGCTATCTTCTCTGAAGATAAATTATCCACTCTAATAACAATACTCGGCGAGCTTGGGGATATTCATCTTGGATAATTGCTCACGCAAAATTCATTTTCTTCTTTAGAGCAAAGATAAATAACTACTTAGCAAAATATATTGCTTTGGTTAACGGTTGTTAAAGTGCTTATTTAAATAAATTATCAGGAAAAAAATCATTTGTATGTAATTTGCATTTCTTTCTTACCGTGCCGTCGTAACTCTTCCGACGTGAGCTTCTGCTATTATTTATATTAGTATTCTAGGTAATTATTACACTTTTATTTATTTTGCCTCTTCATTGTTGATAAAAATATTAATATATGTGCTGGGAATTTTAATGACCATGCGCTTGTCCGCTTAATATTTTATTGCACTGCTTTAACAACTCATATGCCAATTCGTTGCTACATTTTATGAATAAAAAGTTTCACTTCTTATTAAAAGTGTTTTACTTGCATACTTTTTCGACTTTCGAATACTAGTTTAAATAATTTAAAGAAAAAAAAAAGTAGTATTTTTACCAATTTAAATGCAAAGAAAATAAACTAGAAATAGTTTTTTTTTTCGTACCTTTTGCCAACCATATCAACAATGGAGCACTGAAGTTTTTAAGGATAGTATTTATTCAATTTTTATCATTTAAATATTAATTATTAGCTTCTAACTGGATGTTGGTATGACAAAAAAAAAAAAAAAAACGAATCACAGAGTGTCTCTTTCAGGCAGCATAAACTCGGCACAACTAAAACTAAATTCCTCACTGTGAGAATTGAAAATTTTCTGAAGGACTGCTTGTACAATCCAAAATTTTCCAGGAAATTTCTAAGAAAAAATGTGATGTCATTTACTTAAAAAGATGCAAAGCATTTACAAGAGAACCTTCCACGGTTACTCATCTTAACTATTTGGAGGTTATTAACCTTTATTAACCACTACAGAGGTGAGCAAAATTGCAGGCGCAAAAAAAGTTTTTTCTTAATAATAACTTAATTTAACTTTTTTTCCACTGAAATAAAGAGGAATAGTAGACAAAAAAGTTCCCAAAGTAGTACAACTCATCAAATAAATTTAAAAAGTAATGAAATTAGAAAATATGCAAATTTAATATCATTACTTAATTTTAATCGTAGTGTGAAACACGGACAGAAATATAAATTCAAAGGTGAAAGGTCTAGGATTATGTTAATTTTTTATTCGAATACATTAATTGAAAACCACAGAATGAATAAATGTTGCCATTAGGGATTACTGTACATTTTGTTTTTTATAATTAATGAGAAACTTTAAAATACACCGCTGGACAAAATTATAAACTAGTTTTTTTTCATTGTTTTAACTTTTACATTTGTTTTGACCCGTTTATTTCTTTTTTTAGCTTTAATATATATCATCACGTGAAACCTGGACAAAAGTATCAACTCAAAAGTAATAAATTCCGAAGTTTAGTAGAACTTTGTTCAAATATTCAATCATTTAATTGCTTTAAATGAATCATTGCTGCCATTCACGAAACATTTCATGGCATTCCCTATCCTCGTGGAGTCTTCCCTGATAAGGCCTTGGGTTTCTTGACGATTTTGAAATGTTCATTGCTTGTTATGCATTAAATTTCTTTTTACTCAAAATTATTAACGCTTGCTGATATATCAGAATACAGTTAATACTTTTCATCAAAAGTTATACCCAAAATAAATAAACAAAAAAGCAAAAATCAAGGAGCTCTGATTATCAAATATAAAATTTAATTGCACGATAGTTGAAAGTGATTAATCCTTTTGTATGATTGTAGTTTTACTAATTATATTCAAATTTGTGTGCTTATCAAACTTATAATTTTCAGTATTTATGTTTTCTTTGAAAATATATGCATAAAATATTACTACTATAGGCAAAACTGTCAGAAAAACAGCTGACATTATTATAGTACGAAGTGTTTTAGTTAATGAAGGATGTAGTAAATTGCACCGTTTTATCGTAACATAAACCTAAAGGCCAGCTCGGCATCATTAATTTACTAAAACTCGCGTGTGTGGGGACAGTTAAGCAGTTAAAGACCAGGGAAATTAGGGAACTGGCTAAAAGGAACTAGAAAACCTCTCTGAGATCTTTAAGATAAAAGCTTTTCGGAGTTTTCTCCAACATAATTGCATGCGTGAATAGAAAGTTTTCCACAAAACGCTCTTTCAGTGATGAATCGAACGTATATTAAACGAAACAAAACGCAAAAATACAAGAAATATTTATGTAAAGTTTTTTTTTCTTTTTTATCGTTTTTTAAAAAATTATTTAGGTAGTTGAAGATATCCACTTTTTGAGCGATAAGCTTCTTTAATAATGAATGGAAGTTATCCTTTTAGACTCTTTTTTTTTTTTTTTGAATTACTTGGAATTTCTTGGAAGATCTAAATTACTAATTAACGAAAAAAATTCCTAGAAACAAAAACTAGTTTTCGTCCAAGGAAGTAAAAGAGTTTTTTTGATTGTATAAGTTGGGGGTACGTAAAAACAGGTAGCAAATGAAAACAATCTGTATGGTCACTCTTGTAGTTACAATAGAAAGCAAAAAAAATGGTTAGTGACGACTAGGTAACACAAGGAGAACATTTAGCTCAAGTATTCCCAAGGTGTAGTTGTCATCACTGCTTGATAAGCAGTTTTTTTAGGTCAACATTTTCAAAGTCAATAAATCATTTGTTGATTTTTTATTTGTTCATTGTTTTTTTTTTTACTGTAAAAGTTGGGGTACACATAAACAGATAGCAAATTAAAACACACTGTATAGTAACTTTTGTAGTTACAATAGAAAGCAAAAAATTGGTTACTGATGACTAAGCAGCACAAGGAAGACATACCTCACGTATTTCCAAGGTGTAGTTGTCATCACTGCTTGATAAGCAACTTTTTTACGTTAAAATTTTCAAAGTCAGTAAATCATTTGCTCCCCAACGTGTCTTAAAGAGCAAAGTAAATTTATTGTGCTAATTATATTTATCATGTTAAATGTTTCTAAAATCATTTAATTATTAATTTTACCTTATTGGCTAATTTGAATGAGAAAGTCAGGTGTTTTCACAACAGCATGCATTCCACGACAAATCAAAACTACTAAGTTTATCATACTTCATATATTTTTAGCATAAAATATTCTTTCTTCTTAGAAACATGCATTCGTATATATTTGAAGCAAATTTAACGTCTAGTTTAACTTTTTTTAAACATTTTTCCTAGTAAATGATACTAGGTTACATTTGGTGGAATTTCGACTTTTCATCCCCCCTCCCCCGTAAAGAATAAATTGTATTGTTGAAGGGCTCTTGCTTCTGATTTCAAAACTGAGATGAGGTGTTTTCTTCCGGTTTAAATTTCATGATTTTTTTTCCATAGAGTCAAGAATTTTAGGGATCGAAATATTTTTCAAATTTGGTTTAACAGTAGTTTCTATGATAACGGATACAATTTTTAATTTTTAGGATCGGAAAGACATATGTGGCCATGACAACACTTTACAGTCTTTTAGAAGGTTTAAGATCACTTGATGAGCTATCTCTTTAAAGGAAGGTCAAATCTTTCAAACTTTTTTTTTTAGTAAAATTAAAAAAAATTTATCGGACATTATGCACACAATTAAAGACAATAACTCTTTCAACCCTGTGTTTCTCATTACTGATTTTCTAGTTGTATCAACAACCAAAACGTGTTACAAATTCTAAACTCTAACAATCGTATGTTCTATTTAATAACAATGAATTCAGATAGAAAGCTGAAAAATTGCCTTAAAATCTCGTTTGTGAAAGGATGCTACTATTTCTGCTTTACAGAATATGCGTGTTTTAATTTTATTACTGCAATAGCTGTTAAATGAGTTAACAAACCAGTTTCTATACTTTTTGATAATTGTGTTTTATCGATCAGCAACTAAGCAGGTTTGAAATTTTGACGTGACAAACGTTTGATTTGATTTATGGTAGTAGTTCCCAAAATGATCCACGTGGATCCTCAATGGTCCATACGATCTCCAATAGGTATATATCAACAAAAGAAGAAGTTGGAGAGGATAAGGGGGGGGGGGGTAAATATGTTTCCACCCCGAGACTAGGAACTATTAAAACAATTTATCTCTAAAATTTAGGCGTTCCTTTGCGCTTCATTTTTCGTGTGCCAAACAAGATTTTTTTCTACGTAGTTACATAATGAAGCAAATACACCCACAGCTCTATCAACTTTTCTACAATAAGAGGATTTCTGCCTGCAACTCGATTATTGGCTATTCCTGACTGAGGAGTCCAGAATGAGGACGAAATTTCAGTCTTAGGATGTTATGATCGTGCTGTGGGGGTATTAGCTTCAGTTCTGCCTTAGCCCTGGCTTATGTTCGGTAACTCATTGCATACATAATACTTATTTGAATAATAAGAATACACGCTTTTACATAGCGAAGCAAACATTGCCGAAATAAGTTTTTAAAGGTTGTTTTAAAATTTGGGAAAGTAACGTTTTGTTCTAACTTTTTGTGGGATTTTTTTTTTTTACTGCGATTAATATGAACTGTGCTATCGTATGCAATTTGTTCACGACAGAATGCCTGTTATCATAACCGAAAAGGAGAACAGTTAAGGATACCGAAAAATGACCAAGTTTTTAATATTTTTATTGCTCATTTCTTAATTTCAAACTGTTTCAAACACACAAAACGAAGTTTCATCACTCTATTGTTCAATTATTTAAAAAGTTAAGACTGGTTTGAGATTAAGCATGTTAAGTGGCCTAAAGCAAAAAATGAATTTTAAACATTTTTTTTCTCTCTCAATAATATTTGTGTGTGTGTGTGTGTGTGTGTGTGTGTGTGTGTGTGTGTGTGTGTGTGTGTGTGTGTGTGTGTGTGTGTGTGTGTGTGTGTGTGTGTGTGTGTGTGTGTGTGTGTGTGTGTGTGTGTGTATTCACATGGTTTTGTAATCCCCAAGATATTTTTCCCAACAATGATACCGATTTCAAACATTACAAAAAAACAAATTCTAAACACTAAAATAGATAACTGGAAAAAAAAGAAACGTTTAGCTCTTTGTCTCAAAAAATATGCCACAATTTACAAAAAAAAAAGTGACTACTAATGAAAGTTTTGCTACCTACCACTGGCAACGAAACAATTCCCAGAATTTTGCCCTTTGCTGAAAATGAAGTAAACTGAGGGCAGCATTTTTACCGCTCAAACTGTGCAATATTCTTATTGTCCTTTTGCGTGATCATAACAATCAGTTTGTCACTACACCAGACATTTCTTGGTTGGCGCGTTATTGCGGAACATCTTGAAAATAAATCTGTTTATATGCATATGTATAAAGTTCATTTATCACCTTCCTGAGGCCGGAATTGAAGTTCCATATTAATCAAACAAACCATCGCTCTAAAAGGAAAGTGTTGTTCCGCTGCTTCTAATAATAGCTTATCTATTTATGGATCATGAGAAGAGAAATACGGAGGCATCTGCACTCGATTGAAGATAGGAATTCGATCATCTTTCATTGTATATTACGAAGCGGAAAAGCTGCTTCGCCTAAGTAATTTATGCATTTCTTGCGCCATTAATTTTAGAAGAGTTTGTAAGGAATAAGGTTAACTTAAACCCTTAGAAGGAAGGGTCTTGATCAATTATAGCTTAATTAGTGATAATTCCTTACGATGCGCTATGAACCCGATGGTAATAGGAAAATTGGGATAGTGTTTTAAAATTAAAAATTTCGCTCTTTGGTATATTTTGATAACTAATTTGTCATTTGAATCACTTATAAACGGAGCTGTAGATATGGTTCTTTACTGGCGTAATAATACTCTTTGACATATTTTAGAGAATGAAACTATTTTTGAAGGTGTGACGATACGAATACTGATGACGACCATGACGGCAATAAATTTCCAAAACTTTAACAGTGTGTTAAACACAAAGTGTTAAACAGCAGAGAAGTAATACCTGTACACTATTGTTATTTTTCACATTAAGAAACGGAAAAACTGCTGAGTAATTAATGCATTTCTTGCGCCATCGATTTTAGATGAGTTTGTAGGGAATAAGTTTAAGTCAAGCGCGTGTTAAGGATATACTCAGAAAGAAGGATAAATTTTTGTTCTAATAGGGATCATCCCTTATCGTGCACTATGAATGCAACGATAATATTTAGAATAGGATTGTATTCTTAAATTGAAAAAAAAAATCGCTTTTTGAAGTATTTTTCATCTGATATGTTATTTAGATCCATCACAAGCAGATATGTTCAGCAAATCCCGGAAAATACTCCCTGATTTCAAAATTGAATATCTCGAACGCAAATAAGGATTTTGTAATGAAACGAAGGGTACGTTTATTGTGAAAGCTGTAAAAATCACGTACAGAATTTTTAAAAATTAGTTACAAAAGGAACCAATAGTTGGTGCTGGAAACTGTAATTGCAACACAAGTACCCATAGATAGTATTGTGAAGGCTGGCGCTATCATTCCTAGCGTTGAATCGTGAAAAGAAATTTGAACAAAGTATACTATTGCACAAAAAGTGTCTGTGTTACTGGAATTTCGCATGTTAGCCCTATGTATACTGTATTTGGAAACTTCTCCTTGTTCTCGTAGGACTAAGGCTTTTCCTGTAAAATTCCCGCGGAAAACTTTCTTGTTGTACAATAGTATAGTTTGTTTAAACCTCTTTTCACGTTTCAACGCTAGAAATGATCACTTCAGCCCTCAAAACACTATTTATAAGTACTCATACTGCAATTACAGCGTCTGGTGCCACCTGCTAGCACTTTTTGTAACTAATTTTTCAAAATTCTGCACACGATTTTCACAACTTTCACAATAAACGTACCCTTTGTGTTATTCCAAAATCGTTGTGGATATAACACAATCGGGAATATTTAGATCGATTTATTTACATTTATTTACAAGGTTTTAGTACAAGATATAGCATGAGCGAAAAGAAGTTGAATAATCAAAATGGAATTCTAAGATACCCGCTCTCTGCGTCCGCGTGGTCTTTCATGCTTTTCCTTTCTCTCACGCGGTATCTAGCTGCGCCACCTAGCGGGTGTTGGCAACGCCACATCATCCCCCTGGGTAGTGAATTAGCCCAGCTTGGAAGATGTCCCGAAAGCGGACACGACGTCCGGAACGAGTAATCACACCGCCGGAAGGTTTGGGCAGTATCTTGGGCTCCGGCTTTGAGGTGGTGCCAGGGGGTTGGGAAACGGTGGACGGTGCACGGCCTTCGTCGTCCATTATGTAGCCGGGTTTCACCCCGTCCAGACTAACCCTGACGACCTTTGTCCCGATACGGATGGAAATCGTTTTCCCGTGGCGTTGCACAACGCGGTGGGGCCCGGAATAAGGTGGCTTCAGAGCCCCGCGGATCGTGTCGTCCCGCAACATTACGTGCGAACATTTGTCTAGATCCTTGAACACGAAGGGAGTGATCTTGGAGTGCCGAGTGGCTGGTATGGGGCGCAGTCTGGCCATATGACTTCGGAGTCTATCCACGAGCGATGATGAGTCCATGGAGCAGTCTTCCGTCAAGGCCGGAGCAATCAACTCCCCAGGCAGGTGAAGGGGTTCTCCGTAGACCAGTTCCGCGGGAGATGTTCCTAAATCTTCTTTCACGGCGCTCCGGATACCGAGGAGTACTACTGGGAGAGCTTCCAGCCAGGAGGAGTCGGGGTGGCACATCAGAGACGCTTTTAGCTGACGGTGAAATCTTTCGATCATCCCGTTAGCGATTGGATGGTAGCTTGAGGTTCTAGATCGTTTGAAACCAGACTGGGTGCCAAGGTAGTGGAAAAGTTGCGACTCGAACTGGCGGCCTTGATCGGTGGTGACAATTTCTGGGCAACCGAAGCGTGATATCCAGCCGTTGAAAAAGGCGTTCGCCACTTCCTCAGCGGTGATGCCCTCCAGAGGCTAGACCTCCGTCCAACGTGTAAATCGGTCCGTCGCAGTGAGGCAGTAGCGGAAAGACTTAGCAATGGGGAGGGGCCCGATGATGTCGATGTGAACGTGTTTAAACCTGACTGGGAAAGGTGAAAAGTGCTCTATTGGGGTTGTCGTGTGTCTGGTGACTTTGGATCGCTGGCAGTTGAGGCAGGAACGGGTCCAGGCACGACAATCGCTCTGTACTCGGGGCCAAACAAAACGGGTGGAAACCAGCCTGGCAGTGATCCTTGCTCCAGGATGGCTGAGTCCATGCAGAGAGTGATACACCTGGCGCCGAAGGTCTTTGGGCACGAAGGGCCTCGGTTTCCCTGTTGATACGTCGCAGATTACTGTCAAGTTGGATCCTGGAATCACGATTTTCTCCAATTGTAGAGAGGAGTCTTCCTTCATCAGAGACTGTAGTTCGGGATCCGATTCCTGTGCTTTCGCAAGATCTTTGAGGTCGACGGGAGCAGCTGACAGCGCGGCGACACCGGGAAAGTGCGTCTGTTACGACGTTCTCAGCTCCGCTGACGTGCTGGATGTCCGTCGTGAATTGGCCGATGAAGGATAGCTGATTCAGCTGGATGGGCGGCAATTTTTGGCGTTTTTGTTGGAACGCAAAAGTGATCAGAAGGTTGCGTGTTCAGATCACGTCCATACTCCCCTCCAAGTGATGGAGCGGGGAGAGCGAGACAGCGATTTGTTTGAATTAGATGGAGCGCCAAGGAGCCAGGCGTTCTAGCTGAAGTTGTGCCTGTTGCTGCAGCTGGGAGAGTTGCTGCAGAGCAAGGAGCGTGTCCGTGGTCGGGCGCATGTGAGTCTGCGCCAGCGGTTGGGCGGACGTGGAGCGATGCGGGCAAGGTGAGTGAGCAATGGAGGAGAAGCAGATCCTGTGTTGCGTATGTTCATGGCGCCATCACGTCCGGGTCACCAACTGCGGCGTACGCGTTGGACGGCATGTCCCCGGCGGGGATAGAACCGGGGACGTCTGTGATAGAAACCCAGGGCTTTGGCCGCTGGACTAAAAGGCCTCATAACCCGGCGGGCAAAGTTGGGTTATGTGCTCTCTAAGCGTACGCCGCCACATCGTTATTTGTTTTCAAGATATTCAATTTAGAAATCGGGGAATATTTGGTGGACACCCTGTAGCTGGCTGTTTTCCTTTCAATGCATGCTCTTGGCGTCTTTAGAATAGTAAAATTCTTTTTGGGGGAGTTATCTCTACTAATAATAAAGCTGAAGGTTTGTCTTTCTTTCTGTCCTTCTGTCTGTCTGCCTGTTACGCGCGTAGCGCCCAAACCGTTCGGTCGATTTTCATGCCACTTAACACAAAATTAGTTTGTAGCATGTAGTTTTGCACCTCGAAGCGATTTTTCAAAAATTCCATTTCGTTCTTTTTCTATTCGAATTCTTAGCAGAAATTCGATAAAATAGGGAAGAAATATTTTATACACATTTTCAAGTCTTATGTCATTCGAAAGCTTGAAATTTTCTGCACAAAATGAAGTTTTTTCGAAGTTTCTACGATCATCAGGAGAGCTGTAACAATTGTTTTTAGAATCCCGGAATTCAAGGCTTATCTTCAGTAAAGCAAGCCAAACGATTCTAAAATGGTTAATGAAATGAATTATTTTATCAACGGAAATCAACTTTTAATGTTGTTACCATGGTTACGTTTTTATTTCGTTTATTTGTTTCGTTCTTTTTCCATTAATAATTTTTAAAATGTATTTGCTTTTGTAGCAATCCAAACTCCAAGCCTTATTAAAATTACTCAAATGAAATATAATAAAATCGTGATAAGATGGCACCTGTCAATCAAATGAGAAATCGAGTCCTTTCTTTAAAAAAAGTAGAGAAGGAAGAAACTGACGCGTACCATTTTTGTGAGTTTAGAGATATTTTGGTGATCTGACGAGTTGTGTAGAAGAGGGAAACATTGTTCAACTAAATGAGGTCAAAAAAGAAACAACATGAAACCATTAGTAAACCATTCTAAATTTATCGTCTGGCAAAACATATTTTATTTCTTTTTTTTTTTTATTTCAATATAAATTGCAGTAAATGGCTTGAGTGAACGAGTTTTGCTTTTAATTTATCATTTGCAGGTTGATGTTTGTCGATGTTTATTGTTGTTATTATCATGGTGAAGAATAATGCACGAAATTTCTATTATTTTGTTTTTGAAGTTAGGAAAGAAAATTTTCTTCTTCTTTTAAACTTTGATAAGATTTCTGTGAGCAGCAAAATTGTTCTTATTTTCTCTTTTGGCTTATTTTTGTGCACCTCCCCTTGGGGTTGCATTCGAATTTCCCCAAGGGGGTTTTTACCCCTTTTATGGGGTAAATCAGTTTTAATTTCAATGCAGACAAAAGTGATATGAATTGGCGCGAGCACTTGGCGAAATATCGCCAAGCTTTTAGTCGTCAAGTGTTTGACGCCAATTTGGCGACATATCGCCAAGTTGGCGGTAAATTTGGCGAAAAAATTTATTTTTTTAATTCAAGTTCAATTTGGTGCTATTGGCGATATTTTGCGAAAAATCCACACTGAATGATGTTAAAATCGGCGATATTTAGGAGATTAATCATTGAAAAACATTTTTTTGCATTGTTTTGTGGCAAACTAGGGATGTAAATGTTTGAATTGTTATCTTGCTCACACCAAGCACTATTTTAGCACTTAAGGCATCTACTAAGAAATTTAAGCGTAAAAGAAAGTAGTGTGGGGTCCATGCCAAATTTTTATATCATTCTTTAAAAGAATTATAGTTGAATAACTAAAATAGAGTATTTTTTCTGCTATATCAATTTTTTACAAATTAATTTTTAATTTTATACCACGGGCAAAGCCGTGCGGGTACCGCTAGTATATAATAAAGCAAACAGTGTTGAGCATCATAGCTTTCTGCTCCACAAAATAACTTTTTGAAGAGGAAATGAAAGATGGCAGAGAAACAAGATATTATATATTTCATTTTATTTATTTTAACATTGCGAATCCAAAAAACTGCTTGCCCTAAACAGCTTATGCTTTTCTTGCGCAATGTTTTTTTCAGCGAATAAGGTAAGGAATAAAATTAACTTAGATCCTGCGAAAAAGGGGTTTTAATCAAACATAATTGAATTTGTAATAATTTTTTATGATATACTATGAACGAGATGATTGTGTAAATGATATCGTATTAAAAATATTTTGAAGTATTTCCATCTTATCTGTTCTTTGAATCTCTTATAAAAAGAAAGGTAGCGAGATTATTTTTTTATGCTTAAAATACTCTTTGACATTTTTAGAGGAGTAAAATTCATTTTAAAGATTTGAAATATTGCTGCATTCATTCAAATGGCTGTGACATTTTTACGCATATGTGATCACTTTTTACCCAGCATTTTAAAACGTTTTAGTTATGATATCTTCAAATTTAAAGGGTTATTTAACTAATTTTTAATGATATGAAGTATCCACTTTCTTAAACAGTTTTTCCACTTTAAATTGCACTTCATTATGCTGAGGCGTTTTTCTTTGTGGTATTTACTTACTATCTTTAAAATAAGCAGAGCTGGTAAGTCTTTATCTACTTTGCGCATGTAAGGGAGAATCTTCACCTATCAGGTTTTTCCATACCCGTTTTGCTCAAGCACAAAAAATCATTTTTTACACCTATCGCCTTGAACTAAAATCGCAAAATAGGAAGCCACTTTCTAAATAAAAGCAATAAATATCCCAAAACAAATACTTAAAACTAGCAAGAGCATAATATTAAACATTTTTGAGGAATTTCATAGTAATAAACTGTAGAAATTGTTTATTTCACAGTAATAAACTGTAAAATTGATTGGTTTGCAGTAATAAACTAAAATTGCTTTACAGTATGTAACTTAACAATTACTAATTTTAGTTTATTACCAAGAATTTTACTGTTTTAAACTGGAACGTCAACTGTCAGTATTTGTTGTTTTTACAGTATAATACAGCTAAATTTTACGACAGTAAAACTGTAAAATTTCTATTTTTAAAGTAAAAAAAAAAATAAAATTGCTAGTTTTACAGTCTATTACTGTACACTTTTCAATTTCAAATCGGAACTTCGTATGCCAGTATTTTATTGTAAAAACAACAGCTCATTAAAACAACAGCATCATATAGTCCAGGATCTGACAGAACTTCTGTAGGAATGTTTGAGTACGGAGAATTTTTTTTCAAGAATGTTTAGTAGGTGTCCTAGGAAGTATTTTGAACTCGGGTGGACATCCGCCACCTGGTGCATTTTTTTGCTATGACGCCATCAAAGATGGCGGCCATTTTGGCTCTCATAAATGCTAAAAAATGCCCAGCACTTCTGCAGGAAATTTAAAAATTGAGAATTTCTTTTCAAAAATGTTTAGTAGGTGTCCTAGAAAGTATTTTAGACTCGGGTGGACATCCGTCTCCTGGTACATTTTCCTGTTATGACGTCATCAAAGATAGCGGCCGCTCGATCCTATAATGGCTCATATCTATGTTACTACTGGACCGATTTGCATGAAAATTGCGATTTTTTTTACTAATTTGTCTGATGCTATTTGTCTTCAAGCTGCACTGTTAGAAATTTATTCGAAAAAATAATTGAAAATAAATTCATTGATATTTTTTCTTTTTTTTTTTTTTTTTCATTTTTAACTACCAAGACTTAACCATAAAAAATGGTGTTAACCCTTTTATTTTCACGAGAAAATGCTAATTTACCGCTGCTTGAATGCCAAAAGAATTAAGCTGTATTGCAAAATAATAAAACGTCCTGCTCGTCCAAGCGATAGCAAGGAAAATTTAAATTTAGTTAAAATAAATGAGAATGAGAAGAAATATGAAAATTCAGACGTATTGTAGCAGTTTAGGAGAACTATTTTATCCCTGTTTACAGTTCCGATGTTGTTATTGTTTATGATTTTTCTACTCTGAAAGAATATTCGAAGATCCTCCTTTACCATTCTGTAGTACTAAAGGTACAATGTACAAAAATATTATCTCAATTTATGGCCCGTGGCACTCTTTGCACTAGAAGGTGGCAAATTCTCAAAGTAAATATTCTTCACATCAGGATACAGCTATAATCTTAGTTCATCTAAAAATTTACTGTATGACCCTTTTCGTATTACCTGCACTACGTATTATTTTGCTTGATTTACGAATTTGTTCTACGTATTCCAGTCGGATAATATACGTGGAATGTTTTCACCTGTTTTTCGGTGAATATTATGAACAAAAGTCGCGTAGAATCCATAACTCCAGTGCTCCCCCAAAGTTTCTAAACACCAAATCACAGAATAACAGTATACCAGGAAAATAAAGCTAACACCATTATTCTCGAAGTCTGCTTCCTCTGCTATCACGCAATTTAAGTCCAGGTCTTTCCACGTTGTAAGATCAGTTTGTTTCCTTATTATGCCCCAAAGCTGTTGTTTAGGACAGGCAGAGTAGCATCTTGAGAGATTTTAATAACATGTATAACAAACAATACTGCTACCTTGGCTCTACGCTCGTAGACTTTTTAGGGAAAAATTTGCTCTAACTGTCAAAAATTTTACAGACTCTTTCACAGCCTTTTGCGACACTCCCAATATATGATCGAAATAATAATAATAATAATAATAAAAACAGGAACTGCTTCGGCAAGTTTTTTGTTTTTATCTGTCATAACCTTTCGTGTAGAAAAGTTCACTATATAACAGGACTTTTCACCAGAATTGAACACATTTTCTTTTCTTATGTTACCGTAAGCTTGTTCTAGCTCTTTTAACAATGCACCTGTTTGTAAATTTAACAAATTCTTGTTCATTAAACATTGAACAGTTTTCAGATAGTTCATACTGAAAGAGCTCTTCCACGTCAGAGGAACGAGCTAAAAGTTTTCGCATCATGAGGTGAGATCGGTGATGCTGACTGTTTGACTTCTTTTTACTGTCTTTCCTTGTAGTAGTACAAGCATTTTGTGTTTTGTTGCAAGGAAATACTGCCAATATGGCTTTAAGAATGGAGCTTGAGCGATCTTGACTCTTTTTCCCTCGTATCGTATAAAGTACAGTCTCCAGTATGTCTTCAGTCACCAGTATTAAATAAGTTTAATATATTTTTCATTGTATCTTTTGAAGCCAGTGTTTTTGTCAGTGTGATGTATTGGGAAGTAGATTAAACAAGTCTGTTTACAATGTTTAAATATGAACTTTCTAACAGTTCTTATTTAAACATTGAGACAGCTTTGCATCTAAGTTCAGAGTTTGCTTCTAAGAAAATTCATGGTAGATGTTCAAACCATTTCTCTTTTGGACAAAATCGTGGTTAGTTCCAATATCATGTCCGATTCAATAAACACATCGGATATTAGACCTTTTCAAAGAAATTTTCCTAAGCAGCATATTACAATTGTTGCCGTTCGGAATGCACCCAACCCCTTTACAATATTTGCAAACTTATCTGGAATGTTTAGTTGAACATCACATACGATAACGTGTACACACCTTCGTCATAGGTTGCTGGTAGATAGTTCTGGCCAGTGGCGTACATAGCACCCCAAAACCCCCACGGAGCAGGGGGGGGGCATGAGGTTTGAGGGCGCACCTTCCTGAAAAATAGCACTATGAGTTACACGGGAAAAAAATTCTTATAGTTTAACAGGGAAGTGGAGGTGCACTTACAAATATAGCAAGGGGCGCACTTAAGACTATGTACGCTATTGGTTCTGGCCCAGCTGGTTGAGGACACGATTGAAATTCATTTGAGTTGTGTAAATAGTTGCATGGTAATTTATATGGTATAGATTCATTAGCAAAAATCAAAATTGTTGTTACTGTGGATTTTCTTCAAAACTGAATTTACAGGATGGTAAAACCGGTTCTTCGAATGTTTTCAGAGGGGAAAAATCATAATCAACAACAACCATCAGAACTGTGTAAAAGAATCAAGTAACTCTCCTAAACTGATACAACATGTTTGAATTTTCGTATTTCTTCTCATTCGCCTCTATTTTAACTAAGTTTAAATTTTCCTTGCTATCGCTTGGACGAGCAGGACGTTTTACTATTTTGTAATACAGCTGCATCCAGTGGCGTACTCAGGTGTTGGGCTGATAGGGCTGCAGCCCCCTCCGAAATTTCTGAAACGAATTTTTAAAATGCAAGCTTTCAGTTTTTTTTTCTAAATTCCCCCCCCCTTTTTTTTTTTGAAATACCAAAACGAGAAAAGCTTTTAGAACAGATAGTTAAGTGTAGGACAAAACTAAAAGATTTTTTTTTGACATGTCTACTTTCTACTTTACTGTACGTCATGTTTATAATTATCCTATCATTCCATTTTGTTCATTTTTATTGTAAATCTATGTTTTTAGAAATACAACACACACACACACACACACAATTAATGTTTTACGGTCATATAATTCTGCTAAATAAATTTCAGCAAATTGAATTAAAACCCAGTATTGGGAACAATAGTAAAATAAACTGCAAAATTAACATTATTAGAGCGTTAATTTGCCAAAATATTGCAAATAAGTGTTTCAGCAACACCTCTTTCAATGAAGAATTTTTTTTCAATTTAAATTTATCATTCTCTGTGTCTATCAAAACGCTTTCTTCACAATAATTTTAATGACAAAAAAGTTGTTTTTAATGATGTATTTTTGTCGACTTAAATAGGCATTAAAGCAGAAATTCGAGACATTTACTTTTCTTAGCTACATTTCATGAGGTGCTCCCCCCACCTCGCTCGCAAAGAGTCTTGACTCAGCCCCCCCCTGAAATGATTTGTCTGCGTACGCCACTGGCTGCATCTTTTGGTATGCAAGCAGCGGTAAATTAGCATTTTCTCGTGAAAATAAAAGGGTTAACACCATTTTTTATGGTTAAGTCTTGGTAGTTAAAAATGAAAAAAAAAAAAAAAAATCAATAAATTGATTTTCAATTATTTTTTCGAATAAATTTCTAACAGTGCAGCTTGAAGACAAATAGCATCAGACAAATTAGTAAAAAAAATCGCAATTTTCATGCAAATCGGTCCAGTAGTAACATAGATATGAGCCATTACAGGATCGAGCGGCCGCCATCTTTGATGACGTCATAACAGGAAAATTTACCAGGAGACGGATGTCCACCCGAGTCTAAAATACTTTCTAGGACACCTACTAAACATTTTTGAAAAGAAATTCTCAATTTTTAAATTTCCTGCAGAAGTGCTGGGCATTTTTTAGCATTTATGAGAGCCAAAATGGCCGCCATCTTTGATGGCGTCATAGCAAAAAAATGCACCAGGTGGCGGATGTCCACCCGAGTCCAAAATACTTCCTAGGACACCTACTAAACATTTTTGAAAAAAAATTCTCCGTACTCAAACATTCCTACAGAAGTGCTGTCAGAAAACAACAGCTCATGTAATGTGGAGTCAGAATTTCGTTAAGTTGCTGGGGTTACTTCCAGTAATTTGTCGAAGCATCAAGAGTTTTTCAAGCCCTGGATTCCCACTGGCATTAAAGAGGTGCAAAATCAAGGGTCCAGGTCCACCCGCTCTATACTTTCTTCGCTTAATTTACACCATGCAATTGAAAGTTAGTAAAAATAGATTGCTGAAAATTAACATGTGCCCTTTAAAAATTGAATGTTGTTTTTACAGTACAACACAGCTAATTTCAGGACCGTCATTTTTCCAGAGGGAGGGGAGTCAAAGGGTGTATACATAATGTAAATTTGGCAAAAAATGTCAAAAACCACGCCTACTTACATGCAGATACATTGATTTCCCAAAGTCAGGGGGGCAATTACCCCCCCCCCCGTGAACCCCGAAATGACGGGCCTGATAGTAATAAACTGTAAAAATGCTTAATTTTACAGTAATATACTGTAAAAATGATACATTTACAGTACTATACTGTAAAATCCCTAATTTACAGTAATAAACTCTAAAATTGCTAATTTTAGTTTTAAACTGGAACCTCTGCTGCCAGTATTATACTATTGTTTTAACAGAATAACACTGCTAAATGTTACGGCAATAAACTGCAAAATTCTTACTTTACAGTAAGAAACTAAAATTGCTTGTTTTACAGTTCATTACTCTCCATTTTACTGTTTTAAATTGGAACCTCAGCTGCCAGAATTTTTCGCAGTGTAAAAATTTAATAAAAACTTCCTAGAATATAATTTGCGAATACAGCCTTAGTTCTTGAAATGCTTTACGTGTGACTGACTCTAATTAATCCGAATTCTTTAATTTCGGTGACATCGCAGAGTGAATGAAATTGAAATCGTTCTTGAGTGCAAAAGAGTTGAAACGAAACAATTACTTCGGTGATACTTCCCGATCGCCCACACTGAATTAGAAATCTCCTTGCACGCTCTGTTGAGATAACACTATCTTATCCATTTTCTGATCATAAATGGCGAAATACGAACACACTTTCAATCGATGGAAGACAGGAAACTGATCGTGTTTCATTCTGTATTAGAAAGGGGAGAAGCCGCTTCGCCTGTGTAATTAATGCATGTCTTATATCATTAATTTTAGAAGTGTTTCTTAGCGTAAAAGTGTAACTAGAAACTAAAAGTCGTATCGCATGTGATGAATAGCAGCTTCTGTGTAAGTACAGAGCAAAGGTGACAGAGATACACAGGCTGAAAGAGTTTTAACAAAATTACGTCTAAACATTGAAATTTTAAGAAGACAAACTGTTGAAAGTTAACTCTTTGAGAATTACGAGATTTGTAGCAGCGTATGACCATCTTTTTATACATCAAGCTACTAAATGGCGATGCACTGTCAAAAATTAATGTTGCTTTTACAGTATAATACAGCTAATATCATACTAACAAACTGTTGAAATTGCTAATGTTACAGTAATAAACTGTAAAATTTCTAACTTTACACTACTAAATTGTAAAATGGCTAACTTTACAGAAATAAACTGTAAAATTTCCAGTTTTACAGTTTATTACTGTGCATTTTAAAGGTTTAAATTGGAACCTCGGCTGCAGTGTGCTTTCCGTGCAAAAATCTAACCCGGTAACAAAATAGAAGTAAAAAATATTCATATATTTCTGCTAAATAGCAGCAATAAATTACAATAGGTCGTCTCATCAACATATAGTGCACCTATGGTGAGTTGACCCTCGACATTAAAAATACTTACCTCTCTTTCTGGTAAAAGGGTTAGTAACTGGCGCTGAATTGAGTTAGGTTACTTATTATACTGTAAAAACAACAGTTCATTTTTTGCAGTGTATCAATCACGGTTTGGGGTCAAAATGTCGCGGTCGAAATGTCGCGGGCCAAAATAACGCCGAGCCGAAATGTCGCGGACCAAAATGTCGCGGGCCAAAATGTCGCTTGCCCAAAATGTCCCAGGTCTAAAATGTCACCGGGCCAAAATGTCGCCAGTCCAAAATGTCACGTGCCCAAATGCTTTTGGGCCGACGACATTTTGGGCCGGCGACAATTTGGACCGGCGACATTTCGGAGTTGCGACATTTTGGCCCGCGACATTTTGGGCGTATACCATCAATCACATTAAATTATGCGAAAATTGGTTCTGTTGATGTTGTGCAAATTGACCGGACACTTCATAGTTTCGGTGCCTCTACTAATCATTAAACAAGGAACCTTAGTGACAGTTATTTTATAGGGGGTATCTAAAAATTCTATATTTTGTAAGCTTTCGACCACATTGGGCTTTTCTAGATAATTCTTTTCTTGATTTTCATGTTATAAAATAACAGAGACAATGCTTAAGTTACAATAAAATAAAGAAATTTAGCCAATAATTGAGGAAAGTAAAGACAGATTTATTAAATTTGCTAACAAATAATAAAAGCAAGTTTTAGTTGGGTTTAGTTTGATGAGAATCATGCATTAACAGACAGTGTTTCAAATGAATATTAAGATGGAAATTTCAAGTTAAGAACGAAAAACTTAGTGTATTTGAATTAAAAATATGACAACAAATTAAATGTCGTATACAACTTACAAATTGTTATGCTATCAAATGTTACTAAATGATAAGATTTTACCGGGGTCAAACCTCTCTTAATGACAATTTTAGAAAAATAATTGAAAAACACACAAATTTAAAATGTTAATTTAAAAAATAAGTATGCAGTCTTTTAGTATACTAATGAGAGTACACAAATAATTCAATTTAATTTTGTTTATGCTAATTACAAAGAGCACAGCTGAGATGAACTTGCAAAAAGAAAAAATACTTTCTTTGGTCTGAAAAAGACATAATATATGACTGTTCCTTGATTCTACTAAAAAATCGCTAAGAACTAGAAATAACTTCTAATTCTACTTGGTACCTTGCTACGGTAAGAGAACAGTCAGTCAAATAAATGTTTAAATATGAAAAAGAGAGGGTATATTAAACTTCTCGAGAGGTACAACTTCCCTGCTTTCACCTAACTGACAGCGTTATTAAAGAATTAGCTGGGCCATTACTGGAAAACTTTAGGTAAGTCCAGTCTATTAATGATTTTCTTTCAGTACTGCGATTATAATTTAGTGTAAAAACCTTTATAGAAGTTCCCTTTACTAGATATTTTCTAGTTGTACTGCATTTTATTTTAAACAGTGAATAGTTTTGGCAATGACTTTGAAAAAACAGAGACAAAAGCAAAATTCAGTATCTTATGTGATTTAAAAAGCATTTTCTAACCTCAAAATGTGGAACTACTCGAAGTCGGGCAGCATTCCTGAAAAATTCTGAAAAGTTATTGGAGGACTGTCCTTATCAGAACTTGCGTTCTACACTGTAAAAAATTAATATTGTTTTTACAGTATAATACAGCTAATTTTACAGTAATAAACTGCAAAAATTGCTAATTTTAGAGTAATAAACTGTAAAATTGTTCATTTTACAGTACTAAACTGTAAAACTGCTAATTAAACCGTGTATTTTAGTTTTAAACTGGAAAACCACTGGCTCTGCTGCCAGTATTATACGATTCTTCTTACGGCTAAATTTTACAACGATAAACTAAAATTTCTAACTTTCTAGTAAGAAACTGTAAAATTGTTAGTTTTACAGTTAATTACTGTTCCTTTTACAGTTCTAAATTAAAACCTCAGCTGCCAGTATTATACTGTAAAAACAACAGTTAATTTTTTGCAGTGTACTACGAAGAAGCTCGAGCTCATCTTTCTGTTAGCAGGATAATACAATGATCTTCATCTTTCAACAGGCAGTTTAATTGGTGCATTTGTTCTTTCTACGAAAAAATATTTTCTCTGTAAGTGAACTAAGGTTTTTTTTTTGCGTTCTTGAAATAACGAAATTAGTTTAGTAGGCAACAATAACAAATATTTTTGGACTTGTTCAGCACATAAAGGATTTTTTCAATTAATTTTAAAATTGTTTGTTATTTTTCAGCACGGTTGGAAAAAACTCAGCAGTTATTATCCTTTACGAAATAAATGACAGTTTATCTATTTCCTTTTAAATCTAGAAATGAGGTTTTTAAATTTAACTCTGTGCGTAAAAAAGGCTAAAGAAAAGAATGAACAAATGTAAGTTCAAAATATAACAAAAATTCTTTAAGTTTTCGAAGATTTCCAATTGTTAACAAAAGAAACAAACTTCTTACAAAAGAAATTTCAAATATTGTGGTACACAAAGAAAACCAATCCCATAAAGTGGTTATTAAAAATTTAATAATTCACTTCAAAGAAGGGAATAATTTTTTAAACTGTCAAATGGGGAATAGTTTTTAATGTGAGATTTAAAAATTTTATGTGTGATAGTACATTTGTAAGGTAATAATATGAATTTTATTCTTTGCTTTTTGTTAAAAAGACATTTTCTGTAAAATAAACTTTTTTTAATTCTAACTATTGAAAATGTAAGTTATCTATAAAATCAATATTCAAATCTTGATAAAAAACGTTTACTACTACAATAATAGTTATAACAGAAGTACTACTACTACTAATAATAATAATAATAATTCAAGAAAATTAAAGAACTGAAGTTTGTCCAAGGGAAAAAAATTTTAATCGCTCAACTATTAACTTAAATAAGAAACGGATATTAATGAATAATAAGTACCAATTAAACAATTCACTAATACAGATAGATAAATATGAATTTAGTGGAAGTTCTCTTTGAACAAAATCACTTGGCTATAATGAAAATTTTTCAAAAATTAAACGAACGCATATTTTTAGGTAGGGTAAGTGGGGTACCATACCCCACCCAAAAGAAACATTTAAAAAAAAAATCTTTTGCCATTGATCAATTAAAAAATCTAAATAAAAATACCTTCTGATTTTCCCTTATATTTGGGTGCTGCGAAAAATTTGTCACTACCAACAAAAATAGAATAAATTATTTATTATAAAAAAAAACAAAATTGCGACCTTAGGGCTATTACGCTTACAGTGAAACTATTAGCTCTACAGCATCAGGTTATTTGCCCCACTTGATGCAACATCAAAATACATATTACAATAAAAAATGGTGGGGGGGGGGGGGGGTATTAGTTAACTAAAATAAAGCAAACCATGATAACACTAAAGCATTTAAAAGTTAACATTACTTTGAATAACCGAAATGAGCTTAAAGGTTGAAATATTGGTTTTTTAAATCTCTTCATAACCATTTCATCTTAGATTACTCTCACAGCCCTATTAATTACACAATAAAATTTTGTTAATTGTTTCATGAACAGTTCAGATTCATCAACAGGACTTTCACTTGCACATTCTTTCTCCCTTCCATACTCGAGAATTTTCTAATTTTTATTTGCTACTGTTCCCTTTATAGTCCAGTCAATTTATGCAAGAAAAAAAGAGCTAAAATCGCAAATCACGATGTAGTTCTGAATTTTTAATATGTTGTTCTGGTCCCTTAGGGTAGTGTAAATCTATGTTTGCACCTTTCTAAAACCTTTGCTCGCTGCGAAACTCGCGAAAAACTGCGAAATTTTCGGACATTTTTCAGTTTTTCCTTTATAACTCCTAAACTATGCAACTTTTGATGATGCATGTAAATACCCATTTTAAAGAACACTCAATTAGCAACAATTTAAGTTCAAGTCACGCTCTGTAGGACCAATAGTTTAGGAGATATCGTACTTCGAAAAATGGAGTTTTTTTGCGAAAAGTGAAAAAATTATGCTTCTATCATATTTTGGACCACATATCGATATAAATTCCTATTCTATAAGACAAAAAAAGGACATGTTATTACAGCACATTTAATCAGCTTTCATTCAAGCCCAAACAGTAGTCTGTAGGTTCAATATTTCATTTCCAATCGCGAAAAATAAATATTTAAAATTTTGAGAAATTAGCAAAATCGTTTCCTAATAAGAATAAGAGGGCAGTAGACAGTAAAAGAAAAACGTAGAAGGGTATTAAAAGGGTAACACTGTATTAAAATGTTAGTTCAAAAATTAAAAAAAAAATTTACAGGTGATTTTCTCTCATTTTTTTGCTATTTTTATCATGGTTCTTGTTGACTGTGGTCTTATCCTGACTGTTTTCAGATTTTCCCCTATCACTCCTAAGCTATGCAACTTTTGATGATACATGGATACATGTGCATACCCATTTTGAAGAACACTGAATTTGCAATAATTTAAGCTCAAGTGGAGTTCTGTAGGACGAATAGTTTAGGAGATATCGTACTTCAACAATTTGTCATTTTTTGCGAAAAAATGAAACAAATATGCTTTGGTCATATTTTGAACCAAATATTGACATAAATTCTTATTCTACAAGAGAAATATAGACATTTAATTACAGTACATCTAATCAGCTTTCATTTAAGCCTAAAAAGAAGTCTGTAGGTTCAATATTTCTTTTACAATGGTGAAAAAACGAATGTTCGGAAATTTAAATTATTTTTGAGAAATGAGAAAAATTGCTTTCTAATAAGAATAGGAGAGTACCGGATAAAAGAAAAATGCACAGAGTTGTATAAAAAGGGTAACACTGCATTAAAATATTATTTTCATAATTTAAAAACAAATCTTACAGGTTAATTTAGCTCAATGTTTTTCTTTTTTTTTTCTTTTGTGGGTCTTTATTAGCTGTAGTCTTATAGCTAAGCTGCAGGAAAAGAATATGGTCTTTGTTCTATCTCAAGATAATTATGTATGGTATTAGTTTGTGTATTTTCTTCATCTTCGAGAACGGAATGGCAAGGAAGTTGTAACAACTCTTTCCATATTTAACTGAACATCTGGATCAAAAACAAAGACAACCTTCCTTTTCTGCAGCTTCGCAATAAGACAACAGCTAATAAAGACCCACAAAAGAAAAAAAAAGAAAAACATCGAGCTAAATTAACCTGTAAGGTTTTCTAAATTATGAAAATAATATTTTAATACAGTATTACCCTTTTTATACAAATCTATGCATTTATACCGATATTTGGTTCCAAATATGAGCAAAGCATATTTATTTAATTTTTCGCAAAAAATGACAAATTGTTGAAGTACGATCTTTCCTAAACTATTCGTCCTACAGAACTCCACTTGAGCTTAAATTGTTGCAAATTTAGTGTTCTTCAAAATGGGTACTCACACGTATCATCAAAAGTTGCATAGTTCAAGAGTGATAGATGAAAATTTGAAAAAAGTCAGGATAAGATCACAGCCAACAAGAACCATCATAAAAATAGCAAAAAAAAAAAAAGAGTGAACATGACACGTTAAGTTTTTTTTTTTTTTTCAATTTTTAAAATAGTATTTTAATATAGTGTTACCATTTTAATACCATTCTATGCATTTTTTTACTTTCCACTGCTCTCCTATTCTTATAAGGAAACAATTTTGTTCATTTCGCAAAATTTTAAATATTTATTTTCCGCGATTGTAAATGAAACATTGAGCCTACAGACTAATGTTTGGGCTTGAATGAAAGCTGATTAAATGTGCTGTAATTACATGCCCATTTTTTGTCTTGTAGAACAGGAATTTATGTCGATATTTGCTCCAAAATATGATAGAAGCATAATTGTTTTCACTTTTCGCAAAAAAACTCTATTTTTCGAAGTAGGATAGCTCCTAAACTATTAGTCCTACAGAGCGTGACTTGAACTTAAATTTTTGCTAATTTAGTGTTCTTTAAAATGGGCATTCACATGCATCATCAAAAGTTGCATAGTTTAGGAGTTATAAAGGAAAAACTGAAAAATTTCGTAATTTTTCGCGCGTTTCGCAGCGAGCACGGGTTTTAGAAAGGTGCAAACTTAGATTTACACTACCCTAAGAGACCCAAATAACATATTAAAAACTCAGAACTACATCGCGGTTTGCGATTTTAATGTCTAATTTGACTGGACTATTAGTATTTTTATAGTGTCAAAATCTTACTTGCACGTGTTTTCCTATTTATTTTTTTTTCTCTGCTATTTAACTCATGAAAAAGTAATCTTTTCGTAGATTGTAGAGCATTCGTTGTGTTTCTTAGATGACTATTTTTGGTTAAATTTTCTATTTAGGGAAACAAAATTTCTCCGGTCGCCGTCATATTTTCCCAATCGCTTCTTCATAGTTATCTTCCAAAATACTGTTAATAAATTTGAACCTTTGATCTTTTTACTCTCAAGAAAATAATATTTAATATGAGGCATATTACCTTGATCGGTCATTAAGTGGGCATATAACCTATTCGTCAAGGTTAGTTGTCAAATAGTATTAGTCCTAAGCTTTTAAATAGTAGGTCAGTATGACCGCAATCAACATTACTAGAATTTCTTCGAATGTTCTCTTAATTTTTAATCTGATAGATTATTGTTTCAATCATTATTTATAGAAAATATTTTAAAGTGCTAACTTTGATCATACGCTAAAAAATGTCGTATTATCTTTAATATTTAATTTAAAGTCACAATTATGAATTAAAATGGTAGAAAATTCCCATATTCTATTGCAGTTACTTTTCTACAGACTACTACTTCTAAAAATATTCTATGTGGTTATGAATGTGAAAATAATAACTACAAGTATTTAATCCGGTGAGGTGTGTATAAGTCTGAATTACTCTACCATTTAATTAAATTTTGTAAGAGTAAATGCTTTATTCGTATACGAATCTGACCTTTTTAAGTGAGGTGTAGGGGACTTTCTCTGCAAACTATGGCTTTTGCAAATGGGTTTTAAATTTATTTTAGGCATTTTCTTTTCATGGTTTAACACATTTATTCTGAAACAAATCCAAAACTTTAACTTTAACACTGCTCACAACAGCAAACTGCATTAGCAAAAATTAAGAAAATGATATTTTAAAAGTAATCTTTCTATACTTTCTACTTATGTTTATTTTAAAAGAGAAAAGAAGAAATATTAAATAATACTCTTTAGAAGTAACATGCGAACTATCTTATCTTGAAAGTTCCCTTATTAATTTAAATGCATCTGGACATCATAAAAGGGCTCTTGTAAAATAAGAAAAAACATATCACGGAACAAAACAGAGAGGCTGTTTATTTTTACAGGCAAATTTACTCTAATAACCATCCTGAAGCAAATTAGCTTTACAAGACACTAATCTTATTACGTTTAACCACGTTACATTTTTCTCCTTTAATGCATGAAACTCGGAACAATTACCATAAACAGAATCTTCTTTGACTGCAAAATGAAACAAAGAAATCTATTTATTTAAGGAAGGGGGAAATAGCTTTGAAACTTTGATCGATTGTTTTTGGGATGTTTCTCTCTTTCTCTTTCCTCGCGAATCTATTATCTAATGCATTGTCCATTAACGCATTTTTCCGTTCTTTTTCTCTTCGTCCGCGACTTTTCCCTTTCATTCGTGTGACTGCCTTTTCCGTGTCAACAAGGCGGGAGCTATTTCCTCGGCACGGCTAATGACTCTTTTTCATGGCATACCTGCGATGGAAAAATCCGATCATGACGTCTGCAATTGAAAGGCGATTCATTCAGAAACTTCGCGATGCCAGATGTCGGAATGGCTGCGATCGATTCATAGGAAGTTTGCTTTCATTGACATTTTTTCCAAGACTTTTTCCCTCAACAAACTAAGTAAGGCTAAAGATACAAAGATAAGGATGTTTGGGTGTTTTCTTGTGCGCCACATGCAGCTCCCTCCCCTAGTAGCTGTTATATATATATATATATATATATATATATATATATATATATATATATATATATATATATATATATATATATATATATATATATATATATATATATATATATATATATATATATATATATATATATATATATATATATATATATATATATATATATATATAATCGGGTGATTCAGAACTGTATGGAAAAAAATTAATTTTGTATTTTTGTGCGTCTTACCCTCTTATTTTGTGCCACTATATACACTGATTATTTGTGCAAAATTTTGACAAAATATATTAATATTTAGAGGTCGCTCAAACGCCTTGAAATTTCGTGATAATGACTAAAGCGTGAACGTAAATGATATCCATGGAAAAAAGTAGCCTTTGTATTTTTGTTCGTCTTACCCTCTTATTTAGGCCTTCATATAAACTAAATTATTTGCCCAAAATTTTAGTAAACTATATTTACATTTAGGAGTACTTCAAATTTTGTGATAGTGGCAGAAATGCGAACGTAAATAATAATAACAAAAATACTTTATTGCTTTTTTATATCTTCGAAGAAATAAAGCGTGCAATCACACACTGAACTATATATATATCTGAAAAACCAATGAAATGCAGAAAGTATGAAAACTAATAAAATACGGAAAAAATATAAAAAACAAATTTAAATACATTAAATATATAGTAATTCGCTCATTAATTCTTGTAATACTTTTGAAGGTTACTTTTTTACAACTTTGAAACCTTTTCTGTGTTTCTGTACCACTTGAGGAAGACAGTCTTTGTTTTTCGTCGTTAGTGATATTCTTAACAAATGCTTCAATAAGGGCCATACCACGCTCCGCATTGTCGTTTACAATCCTCAGTTTCTTTGGTAGTACAAAGCCTTGTTGGTAGCTATCTTGAAGATTCCAATGCTCATAATCAAACAGCTGATATATTTTGAGTTTCTTCTTTACATGAATAAGGACGCTAAAAATGTTCCAAATCATTTCTCAGTGCTTGGACAAAAAGGGTTGTTGGGAACCCTGCTCTAAGATATTCTTTCCCATTAACGATAAGAATGTGAAAGAAATTACATTCATATGTTACGAATACCTTTTCTTTGTCCGGTTGCAAGTTTGAACTGGTTGTGAAATATCCATAACTTGACGCCATAAAGAATCTTTGACACAGATATAACACGAGGAACCGCTCCTGGGACACGAAAACATACACCAAGAGAAGGTGCTCCGCTCAAAAAAATCGCACTAAGCTCTAGTATCTTCCTTGGACATTTCTTTTGCATGGGTCATCAGAAGTTGACTTCGCGCAACTTCCATTACTAGTTGCACGTTGCTTTGAATTGGCTACCAACTCCTCAACCTCATCGTTTCTCACTCCAGGTTTAAATTTAGAATGTTTTATCCTTGACTATGATTGCTGAAACCGCTTAAAAAGCAGTATTGTAGATCCAATGGCAGTGGATGGTTCCACGCAATTGCGTGAACACCGCATTTGACATTGCACGCAATCAAATACCCCAATTCTACCTATTTCTTGGTTTATCGGTTAAAATACCGAGAGAACAAGACTAGAATAGACTTCGGTTGTAATACCACAGAAAGCACAATGTCTAAAATATAATGGCGGAAAGCACAATATAAAAGTTGCTTCCCTAGTTTTTTTTTCCCAAATTCAAACATGCTCCAACTTTAGTACCGGCACTGCATGTCGTATGGAAACACATACCACGTACGAGCTAAGTAAGTTCCCCTTTATCTAACTGGTTATCGCACAGCAGCATTTGCCGTAGCAATTCCATTCCCTGACTAACTTACTAGAACCCAGAAGTAAATCATCAATGCTTGTGGTCCTGATGCTAATACTGGTATGAAACCCGCCGATCCTCCTTCATTTTCCCAATATATTTTGCATAAGTGTTTTGTTCCAGTGAACTATCAAAGGAAGTCATAGATTTAAACGACTTTTATAAGTTAACGGCCGATTCAAAGTGAATAGTTTGCTTTTACCGTTTCATGGACGTTGTCAAATCCTCCCCATTTACCCATTTTGACCCATACTTTGTACTGTAGCAGCTACTATCAAAGTGGCTTTCTGTCATTTATATTGAGCCCTGTCTAGAGTGGATGCTAGGTGTTTTAGCCGAATAAACTCATACACCTCAAACAACCGAAAGGAAAACAGAAAATACGGCCCGAACTTGCAGCTGCATTTTCTACCCAAACTCAGGTAAGAGATGATACCACTTCGGAGCGGGAGGGGGGAGATCGTTACAACTCACTTTGAGCTATTATTTTATTGACTAATTACTTAGTAGAATAAACTAACATTTTTAATTATTCCATTTTATATGAAGAACAATAGTATCTAGGGAAATGAAATTATATACTTCAACTCTCGAAATTGCTAATTTTCAACAGAATTCGATCGCGTTGAGAGACCTCTAAATATTATTCAATTGATCTAAAATTTCATCATATATATATATATATATATATATATATATATATATATATCAGTAGCGAGGCGTGACTTCAAGCGTTAGTCATCGCTAACTTTCAGGTCCCTAAAGAAATATACCAGACCATATGTTTCGCTCAGGGGTGTTTGTGATAAGAAATTTCTGAAAATTTTGGGCTGCGGTTTTCGGAATTTTATTTTTTAGTTTTCGAAAATTTTGAACTGTTGTTTCCGATGTTCATTATTTGGTTCATTTTTTCATTGCTAAAGAATAACAATTTTGCGATGTGTTTAAAAAATGATATATTGCTACAGATTTTTATGAATGTGAGTGTGAGGGGGAGGGAGGGGTAAGCTCCTCATACTTTCAGGACATTTCACCAAGTCTTCAGAAAATTTTACTTACCTTGTAAAAATCTTGGTTCACAGATGCTTCTTTTTCAATTTGAAAAGTTCAAGCTTGCTGAAATGCAAAGCTCGAACCGCAACAAGCACTACTTTTTATGAAAAACATTAAAATTGAAACTAAAAAGAGAGAGTAAAAAAACAAAACCACGCACACATATATTCGTTTTTGAAAGTTCGATGAAGTTCCAAAACACAAAAGGTAACAGTGTTTTCCCCCATGCAAAACTACTGTTACAAACAATATTGTCTTCGACCTGTCGGGCTCATATTGGCGCCATCGTAAGATAAGGATATTTTTCTATTCGCAACCCTTTTTTTGAAAAATGTGACGCACCGAATTAAAAAAAAAAAAAAAAGAATGAACGAAACAGGAGAAAAAAATCTCTACCCCTCCCCATCCAACCCCCACGATCCGCCAAAAGTGAGAGTTGCCAGTAAAAACAAAATGCTTTGCACATAAAATTTCCGCGGGTCATCGCCGATGACTCGTAGTACATCTATGGGAAGCTGTGAAAGAATCTGATTGGCTGAAATGGCGGACAAGCGAAAAAACTTGCGCGCGCACACACAAAACCGATGCGGTATCTTTAGCGATGAGTGAAGGTCATGCCTAATCGTTTACTCAACAGATGGCACCACTAAAATAAAATTATTTGGAATATTAAATGATCCGAAAAAATAATCTGAAAATAAAATTTTAAAAACTTTAATTCTTCCAGTGCAAAACGAGGTTTGCCTTCACGTCATCGGCGAATCGTTCGATGACTTGAGGCTTCGCTACTGATATATATATATATATATATATATATATATATATATATATATATATATATATATATATATATATATATATCACTTATATCACTTAATCCGTAATGGACGATAACTTGTGTATCTCAATCAACCTAAGCATTAATACCTTGATTCAATAACTTGAAATCCCAGTGGGGAGCAATTTGACATGTATCAAACTCAGAAACTTGTTACAAAGCCATTTTGTGTCTGATACGAGACAGCACAGAAACTTTTCTTCAAGTTCTAACACTTAAACGCATTTTTCAAGCGCTATCTAACGAAAACCTGCCATAATGTTTTTTTTTCACTGTTGGTGTATCCTATTGCTACCTATTTAGCATGAAAGTTTCAAAACACTAATCATCTGCATAACACAGTATCATATTATTGAGGCGTAAATTTTATGTATGTAGCTTGCTGTCTTCTTAGTGTAGCAGTTTCAATGGCCAGTGGTGTAATTAGATCACCATGCTAATAACTCTAAAATCATAAAATTAATCAATTCGCAGATGTATTTCAAAATATTTTATCCAATTAATGCATTTAATAACGGAATAAATTAAAACGCATTATTTTTCAAACTATCCACTTCCAGGTAAAAAGTCTACTGCATCACGAGTTTCATTCTCCACTCTGTAAGAAATTCCAGTTGATTAAATTATGAAGGGTACTTCAGAAACAACAGAGATTATTATCAAGAAGAGCGGAAAACTGAATCGCATTTAAATTGCTCACAATTTTTATGAATGATCTTTTCTTCGTAATACTTTCAAATATCTTCGTAATAAATGAATTTTTCGCTGCTGAAGTAAGAGAATTTAAAAATCATTAACGTTGAAAGGGAATATCCTCGGGCTTGTTGAGTTTTAAATCGCAATAAAGTTGAAAGCGAGCAAATTGCTTCGGCAAGAAAATAAAAAATGTGCTTGTTCCGCTCGAGTAAGAAAATTTACTCTTAGGGATGGTGCAAGACCATATTTAGAAGAACAATGTTACTTCGGAAAATTCAACACATCAAAAATTGCTTCTGATGTTAAATCACTTTTTAATTACTTTCAAAAGAATGCGCTGTTTCTAAAATTTAGAAAACATAAGGATTCTTAAATTCCTGAAATTTCATCTCCATTTCTTTTAAATGAATATCACGAAAAGATGAATTTCAAAAATTAATGCATTGAAGCTTTTTATCAAAGTTCTAACTATAACAAGTATTTCTGAATTACATGTGGTTTAAAAAAATCTAAGCAAGCGCATTTAAAAATGGCATAGTTTTAGATAAAGTAACTAGTTAGAAAAGCAGCATTTTTACTTATAAGTACCTGTAATTTGCTATAAAATGTCAGTGAAAATGTGCAATTCTGTGGTTTTTTTTTTTTTTTTTTTTTTTTTTTTTTTTTTTTTTTTTTTTTTTCAGTATGAACCAAAATACACTTTTTTTACAGATCAAGTGTTAGGACAATTTATTGTACCTCAGTTCGTAGGCAAAGCAAAATAATTATTTTGTGCTTGTTTTTTGAGTTGTATTCCTTATGATAGTATACTGCATGCATGATTAAATTTCCTTTGACAGTCACAATTTCGGAACAATTCAAAGTAGACACAAACAGCCGAATGATTTTAAAGTATATTTAAGCACACGAAACGAAAATATTGTCCGCCCAACCTTCTAAGTATTAAAATATTAAAGAATTCAACCAACTTTTGTAATTCGATGTGGATCAACACTTACTGTTAGAAGTAAGTTGCTTAAAAATATATGCGGCATTTTAGCAATGTTTTAGTACTGCATCAACCATTAACTCAGATAAAACGTTAAAACAGTATTGTGGGGCAAAATAATATGTGCATATTGTTATTTTCGATGAATCATAGTGATAATGCCTTGCGTCTTATTCATACAATATAATCGTACAATATGCAAAAAAGAAAAAAAAATGTGATGTGATACGATGAATCTATCACATTGTTATCGGAAACATCCATCAACTAACATTCAAAGTTGTAGATCAATAAATTCCCCTTAGGAAGAAGTTGTTAAACCACAGATGTACGACATTGCAGTAACTACTGTAATACTGTCTTAATCAGTAACAGCCCTCTCCGCCCAACTTCCTCCATATAAAAAGACAAAGAAATATTTTTTTTTTGTTCGGTGTAGAACACAACAACCGTTGTTAGATTGCTGTTGTGGAAAGTCCTTTAGTAATGTCTCATTTGAAAGTACCTTCGCCGATTTAGAGTTCGTTTAGTTCTCCCGTTACACTCAAGTGGTCGAACGCTGTGCTAAGATGGGTACAAAAGCTTCTTTGCCTGGGATTAGTCAATCTGCAGGACTTGACCTCATACGAGCAAAAATCAAATCTCGAAGCATCATGCTATCGTTCGAATTTAAAAAAGATTTCAAAGTGGTTTCATGAATGGATGCCACGAACTATTTTTTGTCGCTTTTCTTAAGTAATAATCTTATAGTTCCTTATTTTGTGAAATATTGTTGCTTTTTTTTGAGCTTGATTGCACATAATTCTTTACTGTATGTTTTAAAAATTAATATTAATAAAGCATTTTGATAGTTTAGTTCCAATGTAAAAAAATAATATATTTATACTTAAGACATGTGACTGGGTAGATGCGGAGATCAGGATTGAACTCGAAATGCAGTCACCTCCTTGTAGTGAGTGCTGGACTGTTCATGTAATAAAGTATTATTTCACTTCCAATTAAAATTGCATTCTATACAGTTATTGCAAAAGAAATAACCTGGACTTAAAAGGAAGAAACATTGCAATGTACAAAAAAGCTTCAAAAAAGTCAGTTTTTGGTTGATTTCGAGAAACTTTATGGCTTATGTGTGAATTTAATATTGCGAAGAACGTAAATAATTCTGAAGATACAGGGCAAGATTGTAAAAAGAAAGCATTTTAATGGCATCAGAACAAAAGTTTTCAACATCAATATTTTAATATTTAATTAAATTTTTTTTATAAAATTGAAGTTTTTTTTTTTGGAGAATATCAAACTTTGGTGAGAGCCTAAAGGAGTTGGTCAAACTTATTAATATTCTCCATGTGTATTGTACTTACCCATGCGCAGCTTTTTTCGGGTATTCCAAATTAAAATTCGAAATTTCGTTTTTTTATCCACCCTAAAGCACATGCATAAAGACCAATTAGTGGTCTTATACTGAAGGTATATTTGTACTGAAGAAATTACAAAGTTGCAATCATAGTACTATAGATGCATTCTGAGAAAAAATAAAGCTAAAGTTAACGGGCATGTAGTTAAAAAAGTACTTTTTGAATCTCTTGAAAGATCTTTATATCTGTTGGTCATAAAAAAAATATGCAACAAAACTTCAATTCAACTGTGTTGCTTAGAAATTTTAAAAGTTTATTCTGATTTGTATGCTAGATAAACGATTCCTGTGACTGCCCTTTTACCCTTAATTTGGCAATGTATCCTGCAGGATACATCACTTTCTACATTTTTTAATTTGAACTAGGCACCCTCTAGGGGGCTGGCTTTTAACCTATAGCATTATTCGAACCTTCTTTTTCAACATCTGTCTTTATTGTGGCTATTTACAAAGCAACGCGTTCAGTATTAAGTTTATAAGTGTTAAAGTGTGTTCTACCAAAACAACATGGCGTCACGTCGATTACAGGTATGTTCTCTTTTATTTTTTTATTATTTGCTTATTATTTTAATTTGTATAATAATTTATAGATAGATGTAATTGTATTGTAAATAAATACTTGATTAAATGTTATAAAAAGTTTTTATGTATTCTTATTTGCTTCTTTGGCAGTGTATTCTACAGGATACACAATTTATAAAACCGATTTTCTTTTCATTTTTTCCCATGAATTTTTTTAACTATATAAAATTTATGCATTTTACCCCAAAAAACTAAAATAAAAACTTTTTGTCAAAATTTTTAAATTTTTGATTTGTGTCAAACTAAGGGTAAAACTGCTATTCCCAATGACGTTTTGATGCATAATCCTATATTTAAAAAAACTAACGATTGATGAGTTGCAAGTTTTATAGAAGGGAACGGAAGATCAGGAAGAGTTACTTCCTGTGTCCCATGTTGAAAAGTCAAAAAGTAACAAACCAAAAGCGTTACTTCCCTCACTTTTGCTAAAAACCATATGACAACCACAGCCATCCCAATGTGTCAGCATTGGCACGGCAGAGAACTTCCGATGTAGTTTGTCCTTTTTGTTTGAAATCTCATTTTGCAGAAGACTTGAATGCAAAGTTATAAAAACCGGAGAAAGGTAGAAAGAAAAGAAGCTTTGAAAAAGTGAGGAAAATGCTTTCAATGTTTCCAGAAAGGTTACATCAAAACTAAGTGTAAGATGCGGATGGAAAAAATTGCTCTATTTGCTGTTTGCTGTTTTTCAAACACATGCAGAAGATAAAAGTCCAAAATAGAAAACTTTTGTTTCGGTATCAGAGAATTTCAAGATGACGTAACTAGCACAATGATTCCGCCTTTCACAAGTAAAACAATTGTGTACTTTATACTAATGGTTTATTTTATGGGGGGTAAAGTTGTGGCTAATGATTGATTGAATATGGTAGTAAAGAATGTTGAAAAATGAACTACTCGTTATAAATGGACAATTTTTTGTAAAATATGAAGAAATTGTTAGCAACTGAAAGAGGATAAAATAGTCGATTTAAAAAAAAAAGAATTATATAACTGGTTGCATTTGCGTTTCGTCGACGCCTTTTTGACAAGAAATAATGCTTCATTACTTTGAATGAATGCAAAATAATCAATGCCATTATCTTTCAAAAAATGCTCTTCCTTTTCCAATCAGGTAAACAAATCCAGGTAAGTATAGTTAGAGGCATAAAACTTAAAGTTAATTTGCTTCATCGAAACTCCAACATATGCATATCGCATAATGATGCTTCATTATGGAGTTTATGTTAATTAACGTTGCTTATTCGCCCTTTCCCTTCAGCGATGGGAAGAGAAATTTAATTTCTGCAGCATTTTCGATACCCAGCAGAGAATGACGGAGATTAGCACTAGGAGGGCTGATTAATTTTTCACTAATTACGTCACAGCATGATTTCCGATCAGATGACCACCTAAGGCAACACAATCGATCCTGATTCAATTTTCTGCGCGGAAAATCTACTTCAGAATTTAATTTCGCGTCACCGGCAGAAGCGGAAGTATTTCTGCCATTTATTTCGGCTCTAGTTAGGAGGTCTTCTGTTTTTAAAAATTGTAGTGCATGTTAAAGTCTTGAAGAGTAATGTAAAATGCACAATTGAGTTGCATTTTGGAAAAGAAAAGGTATGCGTACATGCACTTACAGCCCCCCTCCATATAATGCACTTAGTATCATTTTATCCTCAGTTTACCATTTCTAAGTACATTTTTATAATTTTGGTTCTGTCTGGTTTTAGCATAGAAGCATAACTAGAGAAATATATACTAAAGTGAATAAATTCACCCCAACCAAATTTCATAAAAACTAGTTTTTAATATACATGATGCAAGCATTATCAGATTTTTTTTTCAATTGTTATCTATCAATGTTGTACAACATAGAACCTGTTCGAATATACATAATCATGATTTTTGCAATACATTTATACAGAATGTATAAATGCTACTTTTAAAACAGATCATTGCTTTAAATTGTTCTGCTTTTTTTTTTTTTTTTTTTTTTTTTTTTTTTTTTTTTTTTTTCACTGAAAAAAAAACTACATTCATTGACAAAAAGTGCAAGAATAAATAGATTTATTCTGATCATACATTTCAGAGTTTTTACAGTTGCACGGTTCATTACCTTTTAAATCGAGGTTCTGGGATTTGGTTCTGTTTCTATCTGAACTTGCAAAATGCTTTACAGACCTTTGCTTCTCTTTATTGTTTTTGTATTTTGTTTTCAGTAATAATTTTAGTTTTCTGTGTGTCACATGGCATTTTTTATCTAAATTAACATAATCTTTCAGAAAATTAATTTGATTGCGCATACCTAAAATATTTTTGTCCAAAGCCAGGGTCTAATTTCTCAATAGGCAGACTAGACAGCTGCCTAGTTGCCTATTCAGTCAAGTTTATTCAATTGTAGTTTTTTTTTTTTTTTGAGTGATGTCTCTTTAGTACATTATTATTGCATTTGAAAATTATTTTCTGTTAATATTGAGTCTTAGGAGCAAACAAATATGACTACCGAGCGAAAAAAATCAAAATGGTTCTGAGTAAAGGAAACATGCTAAATTAAAAATCGAAGAAAAAAAAAACTCTCCAAAAAGTTTTAAAAACGTAATTTTTCGAACATATTTTTAGCATGGGCAGTTTCCAAAAGCGGAAATTTCGGACACCTTGGATTGTAACTCAATAACCATTTACGAATAAAATGCCGTCAAAAAGTGAGGAGTGGTCAGAAACTCATGTGAGTCAAGGTATGACATAGATGAAATTATTCAAATCATAGATTCAAAAATAAAAATAATAATGAACAGACAAAGTATAAAACGAAACGTCATCATTTCTTCAGAAGATGGACAATTTTAGCTTTGAGAATACTACTTTTTTGGAGGCTTCAGTTGCGTTTTTCGTGTCAAGAAATTTTACTTCTTCTTTTCAGGGAAGAGAGTGGCAAGTTTCAAATTTATCTAAAAGCGGCATGGAGCTAAATTCGGCCCTGTGTAAAGCCCCGAGTTATCTAAATTTTAAGGAGGCAAAAATAATCATAAATATAAATGATCAAATGATTATTTTTTGTTTATATGACTCTTTTCTGAAACTGGCTTATACCTTCCCACGCTTACCTTAAGCCAGAGTCTGCCAAAGTGTAGTCCACGGACCCTAACTGTCCACGATACTAGCTTCCTTCAGGCCCGTCATTTACGGGGGCAAGGGGGGTCAATTGCCCCAGCCCCCTGACTTTAAGAAATCAATGTATTTACATATAAGTGGGCATGGTTTTTCATGTTTTCCGATGAAATAGCATTTTGTTTGGACCTTATGCCCCCCCCCTTGCAAAAACTTGAAATGAAGGCCGTGGCTTACTTCAAAGGGCAAAATAAAAAACATAATTGAAATCACTGGCTGATTTGTTGTATTTTACTGAAAACAAAAGCACTTATAAACACATTTTGAAACGTACTTGATAAGCACATTTGGGTATCTTTTTCTCTACACACAGAGGCACTGCAACCAGCCCCCTGCCATCAGAGTTCTTGGTTTCAATCCATGTTGCTGATCCTAATACGGTCTTTTTTTCCTATTATTATATATGGACTGACATTATGCTTACAACACATCTATTTAGCACATTTGTACGTTTTTGTTTAGTTACATGTTTAACAATAGATTGCCAAAAAACTCATTTTGACTGCTTGAGCGATATTGGTATGACACGTATTTAAACCGGCAATAAAAAAGGAAGTGAAGAGATAACAACAATTGTTAATAAATGTAGTCATATGTTGTTTAAAAATTCGTAACATTCTAAAAAAAATTGTGTCATTATATAAACATAATTTTTCTGCGAATTGAAATTAAAAAGCTATAAAAACGAGTGCTTGGGCAATCTAGGGTTAAATTCCAAATACATCATGGTTCTGTTACTCATAAAAAGAATTACTTCACATTCAAACATTGTTTTGCTCGGTTACTTCTGTAAATTCGTGAACTTTCACATTAGACAGTAGCAATTAAATTGTTTGACTCAGCTAAATAGAGGAGCAGTAATAGTTTCACAATGTGAATTCTGAAAACAAAAACAATCATAAGTATCATTTTTCATGCTTTTAACAATACTAATGTCAAATAAAGAAAAGATTGCATTCGACTAGTTACGACTACGTTAGACACTACGCCTTTTTAGCAAAGATAATTACAATTACGAAAAATTGTCGTGACTATTGTGTTTGAAACGCTTCTCTACTGAAATACATTTTTCTCTAATTATCGGAAATATAGTTGTTCTTTTAATTACATTCGCACCGGGTATTACACACCACAAAAAATGAAATAGACTAATGAGTTTCTGAAATTAAATTTTTAGCAAATTATTTCTATTTCATAGTGTTGTCTACTTCAAAGGTTTGTGCCTAGAAAAATGCTTTTAGCTCTTTATTTTTAATAAACATTACATGAAAGGAATACTATTCCCCAAAGCAACCTTCATTATTGCCAATTAGTAATGTGCAAATGACTGTTGCAAATATAGTTATTTCAAAATATCTCTTAATTTATTGTCTGCAGCAACGAATTAAGCTAAACAATTTGCTTTTTGGTTGCTTTTAAATACACTGCTAAAAACAATTAAAGGATATTGAGATTTTGGGTTGATTTTGCACCTAAAGATCATTTTGGTTGATTGATATATTATCGACTACACGTAGTAAGCTATAAGAGATAAAAATTACATTAGTTTGGCATAAAAAAATGCTTTTTATTCAGCTTTTGGGTACTAAAGAAAAAAAAAAGGAAAAAAACACATTTTCTGAAAATGAGAAAAACAAATGAAAAAAGGGTTTCCTTTGAAGAGGACCACTTTTAGTAGGGGGTATGGTTTCCCCGAACAGCTAGCAGTGATAAACACCTCTGAGGCATGGACTCAATGAGGGTATTAATGAAGGGCTGGGGTATTCTGCCTCATTCCTCCTAAAGAGCTCTTTCGAGTGCCTGGAGAGTTTCTGGAGGTGATAGGTGTTCAGTCACTCGTCTTCCTAGGATGTCCCAAACATGCTCATTGAGTTCCTCTCCGGAGAACACGCTGGCCACTCCATACGTACAATTCCTTCTTCAAAAAGAAAATCATTCACCAAGTTAGCGCGATGTGGCCTGCAATTGTCGTCCATTAAAATGAAGTCATCTCCAATTGCTGCAGCATAAGGGACGACAATGGGTCTGAGGATCTCATCCCTATATCGATGACCAGTCAGAGTTCCATTTCGGAAGATATGGAGGTCGGTTCGACCATCAATGGAAATGCCGGCGTATACCATCTCACCTCCACCACCAAATCTGACACTTTTGCACACAAATGCTGGATTATTTCTCGTACCACGTTCCCTCCAGATGAAAACCCGCCTATTATCAGAATGAAGGGAAAAGTGGGACTCATCAGAGAACAGGATATTGCACCACTCATTTCTTCTCCAGCTGACGTGCTCCGTTGCCCAAATCTCTACGGGCACGACGGTGACTTGCACTTAATCTGACACACACCATTGGTCGACGGGCATCCATGCCAACGGCGTGGAGCCGATTTCGGACAGTTTGTGTCGAAATACGAGTGCAAGTAGCCGAGCAAAGTTGTCGTTGCAGTTGAGTGGCACTCATGTTTTGGTGCCTCCGAGCCGATAACGCTAAATAGCGGTCTTCATAGTAGCCGGTCTACGTCCTTGCCCTGATCTATGGGCAGCACTTCCAGTCTCTAGAAAACGATTCCATGCCCGGGAAACTATACTTTGAGAAACTCCAATGGCTTCCGCTACCTCGGCTTATGTTTGACCTCCCTCTAGTCTGCCAACAACTCTAGAAGCTTCTGAATGTCTTCGTTCTGAATGTCTTCAAATGTCTTCGTTGAGACATAGCACGCATCGGAACAATGCTCTTACAGACCGTCGAACATTCTTTTCTGCCTTATCTTATAGTAAAGTGAGATTGAAATTTCATTCGCTGCCGCTAAAGCGTCGTTTTCGACGCCAAACTCAAAATTTACATATTCTATGAAGTTGGAAAATGAGCAAAATTTACATTTGTAACTCTCTTCTTAACTTTTGAAAAAAAAAAAAAAACTTCAAAAATGTTTAAACCCTTGTTTTTATAGGAAACTTACAATATCCTTTAATTGTTTTGAGCAGAATAAATACACATTCAAGTGAAACTCATTTGGAGAGAAAATCAAGCTGACACATGAAAAAATGTTACATTTCGCAGGGATGGTGAAAGAAAAGAAAAAATCCTCTTAATCATTCCCTTTTACTTCATTTAATTCTCAACTGCTACAACACCGTAACAAATTTCGAGCAGTATAATGCTTCAGACTTGTCAAAAATAATAAAAATATTTTATTCTATTTAAAAATGAGAAGTCGAAAAATCGTATTAACTAAAAATTATAACACTTTGGATAAATATTGTTAATGCAGAATTTGAGGTATTGCAGTAAAGTAAATAAAAATATTTTATGCAATTAAACAAGCAGAACATAAGGATTTAAATATCGCTGAAATAGTTAGAACAGCAGAGTTATAGAATTGAATAAATTCCTAATTTTTATTACAAAAACTATACACAGTGAAAAATGTTCTAAGATATTCCTGTGGGGAAAAATGGGTAGCTATTGTGACTAAATTCTGATAACAGCAATCATATTTAAGTCAAGTTTTAAAATATTAAATTACTAATATCGCCCCAAAACTTCTGATTTCAACTTTTTATTTTCGTATTTAATAGTTTCTCAATTAACAATTTTAACATAAATTATTATTTATCTGCCATGTAGAATGGCCGAAACTAAGCTGCTTTTTGCGTCGACAGGAAATTTAGCTAGTAAAAAAGTTGGTACATAAACACATAATATCTCAAAGCTTTTTCAAGCTACTGGTAAATGAATGTACGTACATTTCGAGGTTTTATTTAGAGCTTAGTAGTTTAACGTAAATATATTGCAAGGTTTCTCCTTAAGTCAAGCGCGTATAGATGATAGTGTGATGTCTCTAAACTTAGTTTAAATGACCTCAAAAAAGTGTAAATCTAAACTTAGTATTTTTGAAACCATATTTATAAAAAATATCTAATAAAATGACACATTTACAAAAAATTGATTGATAGAGTATTTTTTATTTAAACATCTTCAAAAGAGCGAAAAAATGACAAATACATTAAATCACGCAATACCATAATCACGCACTGCTTAATTAATTAAATACTTTTTCACGGTGGGCTCAAGATATATTGATCACGTTTAAGAAATAATAGGACGGAATACATAAGAATCCCCAGTGACAAAGTAAAGCCCAAAATTTAAGAAGAAAAACAACACTTAGAAATTAGGCATGAAGAAGTTTAATTAGCTAAGCACGGTTTCTTTATCATGCACGATATTTTCAATTAAGCTTTCAATCTTTCTACTCATTTTCCGATTGTTTAAGAGTACCATTAATTAATTTTCTGTTGCCAGCTGCACTTGCAAAAAATAACTTGTTCGGAATACAATATTTATCTAACGTTGCATCGATAAGCGCTTTAGATAATTTAATAGGACAATCCCCAAAAACAGAATTCATCGGATGAAAAATATTACTTTATTTCCCCTTCTTTCTTTTTTCATTGTTAAACTTTTTACAAAGCTAATGAAGTTTAACATTTTCAGCTACTACGGTGTAGGTGGGAGAAGCAACGACGTTTTCGTAAATAAGGATGGGGAAAAGCGACATAAGTGAGAACGCTCCGGAATTTCTTAATTCCTTGAAGTCTGATAAAAACATGTTGCGAAAGGTTGTGCAGTGGACTATTACGTTTTTCAGAATTTTAATATGTAGTTTATATTGTTCAATTTTAATAAAAAAAATCTTTTTAATTCGGCTGTGTAAGATTGACAAAATATTTGCTTTAAAAATCTATTAAAAATAATTGATTGTTTTTTTCTCAAAATTTTTGGATGAGTTAGCGCACGTGCAGTAACTCTTATTATCGACACATGCAAGAAAAGAGAGGAAGAAAGAGCCATAAAGATCTATAATTTAAACGCGATATGAAAACAGCTGAATTCTGTTACTCAAGATTAACTTTTAAGTTAAAAGTGGTGTTGTTTATGTCTTCTCAGTTTTTATGGTTGTTATTAAAACGAGTTTCTTACCTGTCCCAATTTATCGTCCTTAGCTAAAATTTGACATATTGTTAATGAGTTGTAAGGAGGCGCTAGCAGTTAGCATTCTAATTTAGCTACTAATATTATGTCAAATGTCAAATTCAGTAAAGATTATGGATATGAGATATAAAGTAGTAGTGAATGGGCAAACAAAAAATGGGAGAAAAAAAGGGGGGCGGGGATAAAACTAAAACAGCAGGGGAAGTGTAATTAGAGCAAAGGCGTAAAGTTCGATACTAAAGTGTAGACTAGCACTATCGGAATTTAAATGCCCTCCTTTTGTTCTTAGTTTTTAAATGCAGTCATCTAGAGTAACTTTGACAATTGTCGGTTTACATTGAGACACTTTTTGTTTATTTGTTATCGCTGTTTGTTGTTGCTTAAACCTCTTGGGTATTCGAATCTGAATAGAAAATTCCACATGATTTAAGGCATAAAAGTACGCCTTTCGCTTAAACCGAGTGCCAATAAGGTAGAAGTCTGATGTAGCTAAGACAGCATAGGATAGATGGAAGCGCCATATGTCAACATTCTGACAATGTTTGTCAAAACTAAAAGATGAACAATTCCTAGTTCATTTCTTATAATATAAGGCTCGAAACCAACAACCACAACAAAAAGATCTAGTGTTGTGCCTAGTGATATAATACCAAGTAGCATCAACTCATCAGATTTTGCTCGGCCGATCATCGAACTCCTCGTAAACTGATCCCGCAACGCACGATGACATCATTTCGATCAGTATTGCTCGGATACTGATGATACGGTTTTCGATGAGCTACTTTTCATCGGAAAGAAATATCCTTCCAATCAACTTTCCAAATGAAAATAAGCCAAGCATCCAAAATTGATCCTGAATTCATCGGCACGGGACTGCACTCTGCTCGTAAATTTCTCCAAATCTCATCGCATTTTGAGCAAAACTCATCGGATTTTGCTGCTCGGATTCTGTTTGGCCGATGACACATATTGGAGCAATTCCCGATGAGAACTCATCGAATCCGATCATCGGGTTATGAGAATTTTATCGGGTTTAGATGAATGGCCGATCATTGGCTGATGAGATTATGCTGCTAGGGATGTTTCTACTTTTTACTTTGTGCAAAAAATGAACGTAATTGACTGTACTGTACGTAGCTTTTTGAAGCATTTCATAATGCTGAAGTTATAGTTTGAATTTACTCTTTTCAATGTTGAAATTAAAATTCCTACATTGTATTATTGGGATCATTATATGCAATAGTATAAGTGATAAAAATTTAGTGGTGTTGTGAAGTATATAGGAAAAGTTTTTACATTTCCGCTTTATGCCAAATTTAACTATTAAATATGAGTAGGGCAGTTTAAAATAGATAACTGGTGGTGCTAACTTACCCTGAATGACTACACCTCTTTACGGATGGTTGACCTTAAACGTATCATTTCATAGTTTGAGGAAAAAATGAATGCCTCTTAATGGGCTATGAAAACAAATGCATTAAATCCTGTTTTTTCTTTCTTTCTTTCATTCTTTAGGAAAAAAAGTGTGATAATTCTCCTGAATAGCAGTACGTTTTGTTAATGCTGTAAGACAAATTTGTAAGAATGAAACCTTGAATTTTTTGTATAGTCTTTCTATTGTAACATCTCATAACGTAATAGTAAATGTAAAGCAAAAACCATATTAGGGATAAATTACTGTTTTGTAGATCTAATATAATTTGTTTTCATTTTTTTTTACAATACCTAATCTTTTCCTAATTATTTTCTTGACTCCATTCGTGTTTCAAGAACTAAATTTAAAAAACTGAAATCTTCCTAACTGCACCAAACTTCTATTTTGTTTCCATTTCACGAAGAATCATTATATACAAAGAGAAAAGAGCTGTTATTATTTTTTAATAACAACAAGCACAAGTTATGAATAGCGATTCTTTTTATGTTACAATTATTTCGAAAAGAAAGGTTAAAACTCTTAAAAATAGCAAACTGCTGTAGAATTCAAAAGATATATTTGTTTTCGATTGATTAGAGGGGCTCCTAGGGTATGGATTTATGTTAATGAAAGAGCTGTCTCAGATTAGCAATGCGACGAGAAATTAAATTTCTACATCCTTTCTGAGCCATAAGGAAGTTTGCCATAGATTAGCACTTGGGGGCTGATTAATTCCCTCTAATTAAGTTACAGGTAGTTTTCTAATCAGCTGAGATCCTAGAGCAATCAATAGATTGTGATTCAATTTTCTGCACGAAGATAGCTTATCCTTGGATTTATTCTGAGGCGTGGATTTAATTGGAAAACTTCTGGATAGCATTTTCTGACGAAAAAACGATTATCGTTGTGGTAGAAGGCCCTGTAAGAGTTTAACATTATCTATGAAGAAAGAAATGTGATGAAAAAGTACTTTTGTTAAGAGATGAAAAAAAAAATGTCAATTTTTTTCTTCCTCTCTCGACTTTTTGGGCATAGTGTTCTGTTCATTGCTAAAAGTTTGATATTTTTTTTGGTACTCCGAATAATGAATGAAAAGATTGTGTGAATAAACAGTTGGAAGTTTGGCTCAAAAAAAAGCTTTCCTTTTTTTTTCGATGAATTAGCAGTAGTAACTCCCTTCTAGTGCTGGATTTAACTTTTAATTGGACAACCAATATTGTAGTACTGACAATAAAAGTGATATCTGCGATCGAACTCAATCTGAGATATTGCTTTTTCAAGTTTTGAGTCTCCGTGTATTTGATTCGGATACCACTTTTTCAGAATGTTTTAAAAAATTTTGTCCATTCTCAAATGGTTTTAAAACATTGTATTTTGGATAACTAAGTTGCAACGAACCACCAGGGGGCACTATCTCAATTTTGTTAAAAAGTGCAGATACGAATTTGATGCTTAGCACGGCAGTATATCTTTGGGTCCCTGATTGGTTGGGTAAAATCCAGAAAAATTGCATGATTTGCTCCTAAAAAGTGAAAAGTACTTGAAAAAATAAATTAAATTTCTGAGTGATTGGAAACCTTCAACATTTAAGCAAATGTAGATACAAACCTTTAATTTTTAAATTTATAGAAATTTCGAGGAGAGGGGGAGGGGTGCGCTGCCAAATTTAGTGCCTAACTTCAACTTGTTTTCCTGCAACAAAAATGTAAAAATTGCAGTCCTCGTGTTCCTGTAACATTGCTAATTCTTTATGGATATAACGCTTCATATCTTACTTGTAATTCAATTCTGAATTCAGTACTTAGGACGTTATTTTGTTACGGTTTGCCTTGTTTTTTAGTTTACAATATGTTTACAGTATTCTTTTTTTGTTTTCTGCACTACTTAATGTAAAAATAGAAAGGTTTTTTTTTTTTTAAATAATTGCTCAGTATTGCTCTTTTTACTTGTCTTAACATTTGTTTGAACTTTTTAGAAAACTAAAAATAAATTTGTTGTTGTACCAAGAAAAAAAAAACATCAGGTGATTTATGGAAAGACATTTGTCTAAATTAGCACTATCCCTTCCAGTAGCCAATGTGTTAATAAAAAAAAGTAAATGATTTCCACCAGGGTGTGGTGGGAGGTTAAGGAGAAACTATGTGTAAAGGTGTTTAACACACGTTTCAAGCTTGTGAGTTACTCAGATTTTTCTGTTGAAAACTTTATATGCCGCTCTTTAAAATAATTATTCTCGAATTCTTTGTTATCAGTATGTTTAAAGCAGTAAAATTACATTAGTAAGGAATTTGATTTTCGATTACTTAAAAGCAATGACAATAGATTGTATACTACTAGTGGAGAAAGGGAAAACTCGGCAAGAGATAATAATTTAATTATAGCTTAATGACATTTTCAGCAGTTGAAAGGATATATTCGTCTTTAGAAATAATATTAAATGACAAAGAGTGATGACTAACTGAAGGTAACCTAAAAGAACATAGAGTGATTTATTGCTATAAAAGCAATTAGTATGGGAAACATTTTATTAATGATTAATTGCTTTGATATGGGTAATTATTGTCTTACAAGCAAAATGCCATATACAAGAGACAGTCATTTCGGATAGGCAACTTTTCTCTGCGTCAATAAAAATGTATGAGTGCATTTTTTCTTATTTTAATGTGTTTTTTAGAAGTATTAATGAATATTTGAAAAGAAAACTATGCTTTTTAGTGCATTTAAGCTAGGCTCCACTTGTTAATCTCGTATATATTGACTACATACCAAGAAATCATACGATAGTACAATAATGAAAAAAAAAATCAATAAGTAGCAACTGAAATATCATTGTAAATTATGTTTCTGGACGCATAAGAAATTTACTCTTGCGAACCCATTATTGAAATATGAAGTCTGTCAAAACTTTATAGAAACGTCGCTGTTCAACAATTTTCAGTGAGTAATGGCAGACATATTTTATATGCTATAATTAGCAACCAATAAAGAATTACTGCATGCAGTTTTTTGTCGTATTTACTTACTTTATTAGGATCAATAGAGCATGCCTTATTTTTTGAAATACTTTGATTGATATCAAGGCATATGTTGAAGCATACTTGTAGGGTAGACGATCAGTGAATGAACACTTAAGCAAATTTTCAATATCGAAAATTCATAATGTCGAAAAAAGTTTTAAGATTTATCGCATGACAGTAGAAACACTTTGTATGCTATATGTAACATTAAAAAAAATGGGTAGCTTTCAGGTTTTATGGCGATTGAAAAGAGAAAAAGGGCCCAGACCGAGTGAATAAACAACCCTAAAAGTGGACAAATGGAGCATTTTCTATACTACAATGCAGAGTTTCTTGACACTGGTGTCATGACGTCAGCGTGACGTCATCCAATGAAAAACGAGCTAGATAAAATGTCACAGCCTACTTGGCGAATTAGATGAGATCCTTAACTGCTTGTGAGCTCTTATTGGCTCCGCGCGTAGTGACGTTTATTGTCAACTTAAGTTGCTGTGAAGTATAGTCATTTTCTTCCTGTAAATGTGTAGAATGAAGTCACTTCTGCTAATTCATCTGAGAAAAATGTTTCAAAACTTTATTTTTCAATGAACAATTCAAGGTGTTCATTCACTGGTCAGTCTACACTGCAAAAAATGAGCTGTTGTTTTTACAGCATAATACTGGCAACCGAAGTTCCAATTTAAAACTGTGAAATGCACAGTAACAAAATGTAAAGCTAGCAATTTTACAGTTTCTTAGAGTAAATTTAGCATTTATGGCCGTAAAATTTAGCTCAATTATACTGTAAAAACAAATGGACAATTCCATGCAAGTGTGGAAAAGCGTTGGAAAAATCAAGTTACAGCAATGCGTCTGTTTTGCATATTTTTTGGTTTAAAAATGTTAGTAGTTTATTATTTACTAGCGGTACCCGCACGGCTTTGCCCGTGGTATAAAATTAAAAGTTCATTTGTAAAATAATTGATATAGCAGAAAAAATGCTCTATTTTAGTTTTATTCAACTATAATTCCTTCAAAGTGATATAAAGATCTGATATGGACCCCACACTACTTAATTTTACGTGTAAATTTCTTAGTAGTGCTAAAATAGTGCTTGGAGTGAGCAAGATAACAATTCAAACATTTGTATCCCTAGTTTGCTACGAAACAATGCAAAAAAATGTTTTACAATGATTTATCTCCTAAATATCATCGATTTTAACATCATTCAGTGGATTTTTCGCAAAATATCGCCAACAGCGCCAAATTGAACCTAAATCAAAAAAAAAAAAAAATTTTTTTTCGCCAATTGGCGTCAAATACTTGGCGATCAAAAGCTTGGCGATAGATCGCCAAGTGGTCGCGCCAATTCATATCACTTTTGTTAACCAATTCATATCACCTTGCATTGAAAACACTGATTTACCCGACAAATGGGGTAAAACACCCCCTTGGAACATTCGAATGCAACCCCAAGGGAGATGGACAAAAATAAGCCAAAAGAGAAAATAAGAACAATTTTGTTGATAACAGGAACCAACAGAAATCTTACCAAAGTTTAAGAGAAGAAGAAAGTTTTCTTTCCTAGCTTAAAAAACAAAACAATACATTTTCCGAAATGAAACACTTTAAAAAAACGATGCAATATCGCAATTGATACGATATTTCGTTAATCTGTGCTTTAGGTACCCTTTTCTCGCTAAATGAACGATAGGCGCGCCAAGCGTGGTAACCCTAGCTATTTGGCGTAGTTGACTTTTTGAAAACGCGCCAAGCAGGGTCCCAAAGCATCTTCACCGCTTCACCGGGAAAAAGACAGGGTTGCCAGAGAATTGGAACAAAAAAAAACTACGCCTCCTCTAAAAAAAATATTACAAAATACTACTGTTTCCAAACGTTGCCAAAATCAATGTTGCTGAAATGCGAAATCTATGAAAATGAAAAAAAAAAAAAAAAATCCGCCAAATCTTTTAATTAAGTCATTAGTGTATTGGAAACAGGGTTGCCAGAAACATACTACGCTCCTTATTTGGGCCGAAAAAATACTACCGTAGAATCAAAAATACTACGTCTGGCCGTAGCCTACGAAGATAGACGCTGGCAACCCTGGAAAAAGAAAGAAACAAAAATAAGTATGAACACGTAACCATAGTAACAACATGAAAAATTGATTTCCGTTGATAAAATAATTCATTTTATCTCTCTTTTCAAACAAATTTTATTCTAAAGTTCAACCATTTTAGAATCGTTTGGCTTGCTTTACTGAAGGTAAGCCTTGAATTTCGGGATTCTAAAAACAATTGTTACAGCTCTCCTGATGATCGTAGAAACTTCGAAAAAACTTCATTTTGTGCAGAAAATTCCAAGCTTTCGAATGACATAAGACTTGAAAATGTGTGTGAAATATTTCTTCCCTATTTTATCGAATTTCCGCTAAGAATTCGAATAGAAAAAGAACGAAATGGAATTTTCGAAAAATCGCTTCGAGGTGCAAAACTACATGCTACAAACTAATTTTGTGCCAAGTGGCATGAAAATCGACCGAACGGTTTTGGCGCTACGCGCGTAACAGACAGACAGAAAGAAGGACAGACAGAACCACCTTCAGCTTTATTATTAGTAGAGATAGAGATACTAATTTTTTGTCAAGAATGTAGTATTTTTAGTTTTGGCAGCACTTTGAAGTTGGAAATAGAATATTTAACTTTTGGCAAAGCAAATGGTCAATCTTTCAAAGTTGGTAAGCTTCAATTTTTTTCTTTAGATAACTGTTTCACTGAAGAATATTGATTACTAGCGTTACCCGCACGGCTTTGCCCGTGGTATAAAATTAAAAGTTCATTTGTAAAATAATTGATATATCAGAAAAAATGCTCTATTTTAGTTTTATTCAACTATAATTCCTTCAAAGTGATATAAAGATCTGATATGGACCCCACACTACTTAATTTTACGTGTAAATTTCTTAGTAGATGCCTTAAGTGCTAAAATAGTGCTTGGAGTGAGCAAGATAACAATTCAAACATTTGTAGCCCTAGTTTGCTACGAAACAATGCAAAAAAATATTTTACAATGATTAATCTCCTAAAGATCGTCGTTTTTAACATCATTCAGTGGATTTTTCGCAAAATATCGCCAACAGCGCCAAATTGAACCTAAATCAAAAAAAAAAAAAAAAAAAATCGCCAATTTGGCTTCAAATATTTGGCGATCAAAAGCTTGGCGATATATCGCCAAGTGGTCGCGCCAATTCATATCACTTTTGTTAACCAATTCATATCCCCTTGCATTGAAAACACTGATTTACCCGATAAATGGGGTAAAACACCCCCTTAGAACATTCGAATGCAACCCCAAGGGAGATGGACAAAAATAAGCCAAAAGAGAAAATAAGAACAGTTTTGTTGATAACAGAAACCAACAGAAATCTTACCAAAGTTTAAAAGAAGAAGAAAGTTTTCTTTCCCAGCTTAAAAAACAAAACAATACATTTTCCGAAACGAAACACTTTAAAAAAACGATGCAATATCGAAATTGATACGATATTTCGTTAATCTGTGCTTTAGGTACCCTTTTCTCGCTAAATGAACGATAGGCGCGCCAAGCGTGGTAACCCTAGCTATTTTGCGTAGTTGACTTTTTGAAAACGCGCCAAGCAGGGTCCCAAAGCATCTTCACCGGGAAAAAGACAGGGTTGCCAGAGAATTGGAACAAAAAATACTATACCTCCTCTAAAAAAATATTACAAAATACTACTGTTTCCAAACGTTGCCAAAATCAATGTTGCTGAAATGCGAAATCTATGAAAATGAAAAAAAAAAAAATCCGCCAAATCTTTTAATTAAGTCATTAGTATATTGGAAACAGGGTTGCCAGAAAAATACTACGCTCCTTATTTGGGCCGAAAAAATACTACCGTAGAATCAAAAATACTACGTCTGGCAACCCTGGAAAAAGAACGAAACAAAAATAAGTATGAACACGTAACCATAGTAACAACATGAAAAGTTGATTTCCGTTGATAAAATAATTCTTTTCATCTCTCTTTTCAAACAAATTTTATTATCGAGCTGAACCATTTTAGAATCGTTTGGCTTGCTTTACTGAAGGTAAGCCTTGAATTTCGGGATTCTAAAAACAATTGTTACAGCTCTCCTGATGATCGTAGAAACTTCGAAAAAACTTCATTTTGTGCAGAAAATTCCAAGCTTTCGAATGACATAAGACTTGAAAATGTGTGTGAAATATTTCTTCCCTATTTTATCGAATTTCCGCTAAGAATTCGAATAGAAAAAGAACGAAATGGAATTTTCGAAAAATCGCTTCGAGGTGCAAAACTACATGCTACAAACTAATTTTGTGCCAAGTGGCATGAAAATCGACCGAACGGTTTTGGCGCTACGCGCGTAACAGACAGACAGAAAGAAGGACAGACAGAACCACCTTCAGCTTTATTATTAGTAGAGATTACACTTCAATTCAATATTGTGAATTGCTTAAACGAGAGTTTTCACGTAAATTAAGTGATTTATGTAAACTTCAAATATGCACTGTTTTATGTAACGTAAGTTACCAAAAACATGTTAAAGTTCATGATGTGCATAAAGAAAGGGCAATGCAATGTTAACAATGCTATATTTTCTATCTTATAAGTGTGTATTAAGCAAATAGTTAAAGTTTTCTTAAAAATATTGTCTCTTCAATTTTTTGTGCTACAATCAAAACGTGTAACTTAAGTTACCGACATATGCAGGTAACGTAAGTTACCTCAGTAGAATTTAAACACTTGTGTTTATAAAGAAAGTAAATTGTGAAATAAACCTATGTGGTTAGTAGGAGTAATTTATTCAAGAATTCTTTTAAATTTGTACTGTATTTACTTAATTTAAATTAATCATATTTCTTAAAATGTCTCTATTTGTTAATAAGATTACAATACACCTCTATTACAAATTATATGATTCTTTTTGGCTTTTAAGATATTGATTCTCTCTAAACAATATCACTGCATTCAGAATATTTAGGAGTAATGTACTATAAATTATTCAAAAATGACTTCTGTTATGTTTTAAAGTTATCAAATATGTTTTGGAAAAAACAAATACAAAAATATTTTATCTCTTACAGGTGAAATATATTTTATTCTGCATTAAAATGCCACTAAACTCTGCAGAAAAGATGCGCTGTAAGCGGGTATGAGAAAAGTCATAAGGATATTACAGATTTGTAAATAAAAATCACTCTTGATGGTATTGAAATATGTTAGAAAAAGCAAAATTTATCAAAAATACTTTCTAAAGATCCGCACATTGACAATGACTATTTAAGAACTAGAAATTCACAAACTGTGGGGATTCGTTTAGTTAAGTATTTTAAGGAACAATAAGAAAAAACAGAGATAAAAGCTGGTAAATGGTGTGTGGTGAAGTACGAAAATACATTGTATCCTTGAATTGTGACGATTATCGAAGAAAACGAGTTTAAAATTTAAGTAATGGCTGCTATTGGAACCAATTAGAGATGGCCAGAAACGACAGATGAAATTTATTATAAGAAAGAAAACATAATTCGAAAAATTGAATTATCTGAACTTGTTAATAACAGCGGCCAGTATCGATTTAAGTCGAATGTTATGTATTATTTTTGATTGGTCATTGAGTTTGGTATTAAATTTCTGTAAATTTAATTCATAATTGTTAATTTTCAATATTTCGATCTAAACTAAGCGGTAATTTTCATTCATTAATTTTTGTAATAAAGATATGCTTGTAAGTAAACGTTGTAACATAAGTTACTGTAACGTAAGTTACCCAGTCAAAAATTCCCATAATTTTTAATTTTTGAAATACATTTTTTAATTTATGAAAATATATTCCTAAGCATTATAAGGAACTGATAAATTATGCTTCAAACAAGAAAACAGCTGTAATAGAGCAGAAATTTGCCTCAGAACCAATTTTCATATTATGTCATTCCCTTTTTGTGTAACGCAAGTTACTGCCTTATCTTTGACTGCTAAATTTTATAAAATTAAAATGCATCGAATATCTTAGCATTTTAATTTTGCTTTCGACTGTCATTTTCATAGAATGCTTTCATTCAAGGTTTGTATAACAAAATTTGTATGTATTGAGGTGCTAAATGCATAAGAGTTGGTCGAAATGTAACGTAAGTTACCGTGGAATTGCCCAAATGTATAATACTGGCAGCAGTGACTCCAGTTTAAAACTGTAAAATGCACGGTAAAAACTAAAATTAGCACTTTTACAGTTTATTACTACAAAATTAGCTGTATTATACTGTAAAAACAACGTTCATTTTCTGCAGTGTACCTTATATTGAAATCAAAACGAGGCACTGAAAGACTTATTCTTCTTCTTTATTCTCTCTAAATAATATACATTTTTCGGTAATACAGTATTGTAATCACACAAATGCATACATAATATTTTATTCAAGCCTCTATAAATATTTAAAAGATAATTAAGTCTTTCAGACAATGCGTGCACCAGTCGTGCTCAAAATCGTGCCCAACGTTAAGCACGCAATAGCAATTTATAATATCTGGCAATTATCAAGGCGGACATTTAAACCAATATTAGCATAAAAAGAATCGAACACGTCACGTTACGGATTCGATTAGCTTATAGTGTTTGTTCGCAAAATATTTTAACAAATCTACTTCTCCAAATACTTTTCTTCTCAGAAGCCATAATCATATATATTCTTTTGAAGTCCGCTTTGGAGGATAAATTAGTGTTTTTGTCACTTGTTTCTCATTATGATTATTAAAATGTTGCGTTTTTGATAAATAGAGGTTTCATTTTGAAGTTAGCATAATTTTTTTTTAAAGGAGTAATGTGTTGGGGACACACTAAGCAAATTTAAATCAACCTCTATAAGCTAATATTGGAAATATCAGTACCTGATTACTCCTATCATAAAGCTCATACCATCAAAAAGCTTTAAATTGCAAATAAAGATCTTAGAATTTCCAAAATATGAATTACCTGCAAATTCCCCCCCCCCCCCCCCCATGTGTTATTTATTTTAATCGATTGAAAAAAACTATAGTCAACAATTATGAGAAGTTCATTTGGTTCAAAGTACGTAAATCTCCTAAATACACTTATCTTCCTGCTAAATTCCAAAATAAGTTTTATTGAGTTAATTTTATGATTATTGTTGAGAAATAAAGTTCTTGCTTTAAAAATTTTAATTCATCGAATGATTTATCGAATGATAATGATTCAGTTGGTTTATTAAATGATTAGACAAATTTAAATTTTAATGGGGTAAATTTATTTAGTGATTTAAGTAACATATACCACGTTTAGTATCTGTGGATAGATAACTTGCATAAATATCCTCTAACATATAGATGAAAAATTGTTTGCTTATTTTTTTGAAATATCTGTTACTTTTTGGAGCAATTTTGCATCGAGTTATATTATTATGCTCTATATAGAAATAATCATGTAAGTAAAAGTATTTTGAGTATTAATCTGTTGTTTTTTTTTTTTTTTTTTTTTTTTTGCTTTTGTTTTAAAGGAAAAAAAACAACTATAATGTTCCTTTTTTGTGAGGAAATCACTTCTATCCGTATGAAAAGAAGGGAAAAAAATCCCTCATGATTGAGGTGATAAAAGATTGAGGTTCTTGTTGAAATTGATTGGTATGTCAAAAACATCTGTTTTTATTTCAGACTTTCCTGAAAAGACAGTGAAATTTATTGATCAGTTTGATAGTTTTTATAAGGTGTTTTTACGATAAAATTCACATAAATCTTTGGCAAATGTTTTATATCATTGTAGATTACGGTCACTTTATTATTTCACGGGTCGACAGATTTTCTAAACCTCAAAAGTTGTTATACGTAGATGAAATAAAAAAAAGTAAAGATGATAAAAACAATGCATTGCTTATCTCTTCGTAGAATGTGTTGATTAAGATCTCTATGTAAAGGCGGATAATATTTCCTATATTTTTAGGTTGAAACTAACACTGAAGCGTCTAGACTGAAATGTCTTCTTTTTAATTCATACATTTATTTGGCTCAAACTTATACACATGACAATACATATTTAAATCGTGGGCGAATTAATGAGTACAAATTAGACTTGTAATAGGATGTTCGTGTCATCAAATTCCCACCAAATAACGCCCAAAGTATTGGCTCGTTTTATTTGTGAGTCCGAAAGTTTTGAGTTCCATCTTAGCAATTACTCTGGGTGCAGAGTTACAGGAAGACTTCTCTAAGATTCGTCAAAGCTATGCCTTGATTGTAGAAGCGCTGTTTCCATCCACTCTTCTACATTTAATGACCCCACTATTTTAGGAACCACTACCTTAAATCCTATTTGTTAAGTGTAAGGAATTATGTTTATCAAGTGGCATCAATAACAGCAACTGCTCATGCTTTATGAAAAAACACATTATGCATAAACTTCCGCCTTTTTTTTATTATTTTTTAATCCTTGTGGCAACATTTGGGTTTTCTACAGATTAGAATGCATTTTAAGTTAGATTGTATTCGGTTAAAAAACAAAAGATTTTGTATGTTTAGAATGGAGGAGTATCATAGTTCCAAAATGTTGTAAGCCGTGCTGTATTAACCTTTCTTTTTTTCTTGGCAACATACTCGTACTTTTCTCTGCACCTAGTTAGAACTTGATACTTTAAGGATGGAAAAGAATAACATATTTTCAAATAGACTAAACAGTGATGGATTCTCTTCGAAATGTATGTTAATCAGCCCTTCATATACGTTATTGAGGAACAAATATGTGCAAAACAATATTAAGAATTATTTTAATATGCAGAAAGAAAAAGTATAAAACATTCACTTTTAAAATAATTTACCAATCATACTTTGTCATAAAATAAACAAACAAATTCAAAGCCAATACATTTTCAACCAAAACAAACCAACATAGAAAATATTTTTTGACTGAAATGCTGAAGTTAATCATATACGACCAATGCAATAATAAGAACGCCGACAGAATAAATGAACTGAACAGTTGAGGAAAATATTTTCAACATTTAGGATAGTAAATCAATAATAGATTGTTACATTGAAACAATCTAAATTAAAACGTTGACTTCCTTGAGTTAATTATGGCGTCTGACAGAAATTTAAATTTTCCTAATTAAATTCATCATTAAAGGAGATACTAGTCTAAACTGTCATGTTCACTGTGCTGCTGTAGATTCGTTATTTTCCGTTTTAATGTCGAAATGTGTCACAATTTCAAGGAGTTGTCAAAATATTCTTGAAATTTCCGATTCATTTCGAAATCACAAATTTATTACAAGATTATTTGATGTTATTGCGCATTTTAAAAGATCTGGACTTGATTCGGCGATAGAGCTGCACTTTTTGTAACTAATTTAAAAATATCTTGTTTTTTCGAAACATTTTTGCCGCAAAAGAGTTAAGGTAGTCTATCCAGTATACGAACAACTAAGGGGCTGTTCACAAATAATGTCACGCATTGATAGGGGGAGAGCGTTTGTGAAATTCCAGTCTGTGATAAGGAGAAAAAAGGGGTAGCAAGAAGTGTGATGTCTTAACCTTCTTTTAATAAGAAAACGTATATCAGGGGTCAATCCAGGATATTTGACCAAGGTCCTATTTTTGGAATTTTGTGAAAAGTAGTTCAGAATTGTGAAAACTAATTCCAAATTTTGTGAAAAATAGATACGGCAAAAAATATTCCCAATCGTTCTGTAAACTCGGATTTCTGTGAAGAGTCGGTTTTGAGTGGGGTATTTTTGTGAAAGGTCCACTTTTGAGTGACTGAATATTGTGAAGAATCCCTTTTGGAATTTCTGAATTTTGTGAAGGGTCCTTTTTTGAGTGCCTGAATCTTGTAAAGGGTCCTTTTTTAAGTGGCTGAATTTTGTGAAGGGTCCTTTAACGGACCTAATTTCTCTCTAGATTGACCCCTGTATATGGAAGTGTAACATATGACGAGGAAGGAGGAGATAAGGTGAAGTGATAAGGCTTGCAATTTTGACAAGAAAGCAGATTGCTCCTCGTCCATATCTAGCAGAATATACTTTATTTGCACCTGACCTTGTCGATTTTACACAATCCTCTTCAGATATAAACAGCGTCCAGCATCCAGCCCTTGACATTAATTTGAATTTAAACGACTGTTATTTAAATTAGTGTTTCGCATTGATGAAAGCTATACTGCCGTGCTATAAGCACAAAAGTCGCATCTGTACTTTTTAACAAAAATTAGTTATCGCCATCAGGTGGTTCTTTGTAACTTATTTTACCCATACACAATGTTTTATGATCATTTGAGAACAAAAAACATTTCTTTAAAATTTCCGAAAAGGTATCATACATTCGACTGCAGATACCGCTTTTTCGTTTAGCACTGCAGTATAGGAGCTGTTTGTAAAAACAAGAAACTCAACGAGTAAAACCCAGTCGCAATCTGTGATTGCGAAATACATAATTTGAATGTAAGATGACAAAATTGATAAAAATACCAGGAGTTGGATGCTGGATGTTGTTCGCTGTATTTGCTCTTTTATTTATTTATTTTTATTTTTGTTAAGTTTTTAAAAAGCTGTACTACTTTCTTCTTGGACATAGGTCTTCACTTACGTTTTCAATTTTTCTCGAGAGACTTCTGACTTTCGCAAGTGGTCAACTTAACGCCAAGCAAATTGTTTTATTCATTTTCTAGCTGCTCCGAATCTTCAAATATCCTCAATTTATACCCTTGAATTAATTTTGCTATCCTTTCATCCTAAGATACCTTGGTAAGGGCACACTTTGAATTCAATGTACGAGTGTGTCGCTTTTGTTAAAGTTTTACGAGTTATTTCATGAAATATTCATGAAAATAAAATTTTCCCTAATATTATATTACATTCCTTATTCAAATAAAACAAAGGGCTTCCGAAATAATGCCATTACTTCTGAAAAGTACAAAAACATTTCAAACACAGCGAGCATAAACTAACAATATGATATTTTATTCGAATAATAAGCAATTTAAGTTGCAAAACAATTCCACGACAATCGAATCTAAAACCTAATTTACTTTGCAAAATAGGATCCTTTCAAAACTTTCTTCCCTTTTCCCCATTTTGCGCTCGGAGATGAATGTTCGTGTTAATAATACCTATTTCACGGACGGAGTTGAGTTTGCATGTTCCTGCTTTCCATTTCTTTTCACTTTTTTTTGAAACTATATGCATGGGTGAATAGAGGAATACAGTTTCTAGGACTGAATAAATTTAGCTTCTCTAGCCGTGCTTTTAGGATTACTCACTAAATTTCCTCCATTATTTTCTCAGAAAGAAAAAAAGAGAAAGAAAGAAGGATAAGGAAAAGAAAAAGAAGCAAGGGCGGAGGAACTAACTTTGGAAAGATCCTCGTTTGTTGCACTTAGATGCTCTTAAATTATGAATATATGTATATATATATATATATATATATATATATATATATATTACTTTAAACTTGCAATAAGAGTAATGTCATCGATCACTAACAAAAAATAAACATATTTAGCACCCAAACAAGATGTTGATGCTGTGCTTTAGTTTGGTATTCATTAACAAATTGCTTGGGTCAAATATTTGTTCGAGCTAGAGTTTTATTTTTCGATTCGTACAACTAATTCAAAATATAATTTTAATTTAATAAACGTTAGTATAGTATACTTTTATAATGAAACTGCTTCACTCTAAGTTCTAGTTTAAATTTAATCCATCATGCACAAAAGTAGCGTGCTGCAATGTTTGAAACACCAAAGAAATAATAACATTGACCCCCCCTTCCCCTGAACCCCGAAATGACGGGCCTGTACAAGGCAAAGCCTTCACAAAACGATCACTAGGAGCATCCATTATCTGTGGCTTTGTTTGCCCCGTCTGTTATCTTTCATGTATCCATACACAAGCCAGCTTGTCCCTCTGTAGTGTAGCTCTGTCTGGATACATCAGCCATGCTTAACCCTTTGTTTGGCAATGTATCCTACAGGATACATCACTTTCTACATTTTTAATGTGAAATAGGCGCCCTCTTGATGGCTGGCTTTTAACCTATAGCATTATTCGAACCTTCTTTTTCAACATCTGTCTTCACTGTGGCTATTTACAAAGCAACGCGTTCAGTATTAAGTTTATAAGTGTTACAGTGTGCTCTACCAAAACAACATGGCGTCACGTTGATTACAGGTATGTTCTCTTTTATTTTTTTATTATTTGCTTATTATTTTTATTGTTTATAAAATCTACAATAGTGCCAAATTTGTTGATATTGTGATTGAGTGAGTCACGTTTTATGTAGTCTTCTTTGCTACTTTGACAGTGTATCCTACAGGAGACACAATTTATAAAACCGATTTTCTTTTCATTTTTTTCCCATGAAATTTTTTAACTATATAATATTTATCCCTTTTACCCCAAAAAAAACTAAAATAAAAGAATTTTGTCAAAATTTTTAAATTTTTGATGTGTGCAAAACTAAGGGTTAACAATTGGGAACAATGAAAAAATGATAAACAGACCAAACCACATATACCGAGGATACCAATACTTAAAACAAGAATTGAAACAAGTAATTGAGATAACATACAAATTTATGACGGCAGGGAACAAATCTACATGAACTTTTCAAACAGTTGGAAATTTTGATTCTTGACAGCAGTTTTCAGCATGATTATGTTGAATGCTATCCAAATCGTCTGTACAATGATAGTATACACCAATCTGTAAAAAAATACAAAAAGGAAAACACTTTCATGGATTGAGCAAGTTTTAGTACTAAACCCCTGATACTTTATTGATATATATTTTACTTTTAACTTAATATAACTACATCAGTCAGTAAGGCAAAATAAATAAATCTAGTACTAAAACATGTCGATTAAGCTGTAAACAGCATTTAAATTCCAATATTGCTCTCTGTAAGTCATTTAGTGTGTATATGTGTGCCAAACAACGCATACAACTAAATCAAAATAATTATTTTTATTTGTTAAATTTCAGTGTATTATACAGTGCACAATCAGTCTACTAAAAAAGGAAGACATTATTTTACTTTTATAAGTTTCAATTTGAGTGTGACAACTAAATACAAAAATTATGCAGTAATTTTCGAAAAACTAATAAAGAAAAGCAAAACTAAAATAAATAAATGATGCTTCTGGTTTAAACTAAAAATACTAAATAAGTAAACGTAATCAAAAATTAATAATGTAACTCTTGTTGTATTCTAATATATTTAGACATTTTATGAACTGAGATCAGCTAGCCCCTCAATTTTTTGACATCAAGAAGATAGAAAAATTGCATATTCAACTTTTAAAATACGTTTTGTTTTCGTCTATTATGAATACGTTGTGGATTATGTTTCTTGAGACATTGCATTTTATTTCAGTAAAATAGTGACTTATACCTTACTATAATCTCCTACTGTGCAAATTTTAATCAATCAAGAATTATTTAAATGAAAAGCTTTTAGAAAAGATGCAAACTAAGTTGAAAATAAGAATCCCACTACCAAAGCAAATAAATTAGGTTTCAAAACAGTACTTACAGCTACTGGAGTACATAACGTTTTGGAAAGACTAAAGCTAAAAAAAAAAAAAAAGAATAAGATTAGTTTAACTTTAGTGAATTGCAGAAACAGGCTTTTGTTCTTGCACCGCAATAACATACTAAAGAATTGCAAAGATGGTTTAAAGTTTTAGGTTTAAAAGCTCTAAAAAATGTTTAAGCAAAGTATTTTCATCCCTCTGGTTAGTATTTATTTTCTTGTTTTGAAGGTCTTAATTATGAAACGTTCCAGTCAATGTCAGATGAAAAAAGATAAAAATTACATTTCTAACTACATTCTAAGACATGGTTTAAACTGCTTCATTGTTTTAACTGAGCCACTATTTCAAGTCGGTATTTAAATCTTTGAAAAAATAACGCGATCGCTAGTTAAAGTAAACAAAGCGTTTTGTTACCATTACGCATTCTAGTTAAAACACATTTATATATTTTTAGAAACACTGCTTTGTGATAGTATGCATCTCTTACTTATTTTAAAAATGAGTTTCCAATCGTAACTATTATTGCAATAAGAACTGTATTATTGCAACATTGTCAAATAATAATGATACTTCTCAAATTTAGTTTTTAATAAAACTAGACCTTGTGTTCATAAAAGATTAAAAAACTTTGTTTCTTTCTAAAGTGCAATCAATGCTAATATTGATACTTCGCCTATGAAAGCGATGATTGCGCATTGATTATGAAGATTACTTATCGATTCTGAAATAAATATTCCTTTTGAACGTTAAAAAAAATACGTCATATTGAACAGATCTTCTAACATAGCGCGAAATATGTTTCTAACAGAAGCAATTCGTGAGCAGTTTCATTAGTTGCGCTCTATGCTTGCAGGTTATTCCCAATCAATTCGCGTGGAAAATCAGAATTATACCACCTGTTTGTTCTCTAAGCAATCAGCAGTGGATTACACCGCTACCTGTTTATGTCAAAGCTAATATCTGCTAAATTAGATACTAAAACCAAGCATTTCAAATGCACGCTTACGGATCAGTGAGTTCTATAATCGATTTCAAGTCTGATAGAGTTTACATCCAGATATTGGGATCACAAAGCTGTGGTACTGTAGATGCACTCAAAGGGGAATAAATTCAAATAAAGATACAGAAGTTAAAGGGGAAAAAAAGCTTTTAAAATGAATGATGAGGACAAAAATTTAGAAACTGAAACGAATAAAGAATGCACACAAGGAGATCAAATAAATTAATTTCTTATCATTGTTATAATTGCCACTGCTCTCTTATATTTCAAGCTCATTCTGCAATTGATTTACATTTAATACTTATTACTTTATTTAATAGTTATTACTTTACATTTAATACTTATATATTTATTATCATCAACAATGATATTTCTTTGTATTATTCAATTTATTTATCGTCTGCGCTATATTATCTATTGTTTGTTGACATGGCAAAGACAAAAAAAAAAAAAGAGATAGAATATTTGGAATATTTTTGACGAAAGAGAATGTTGTCTTTTCTAGCCCATTGTTGGCGGAGAATATATTCATATATTTTTTTCTTTTTTGGAATTATGTAAGTAAACATATTCTTTTTATGAAAAGTGAAGAGCTCGACTTTATTTACTTGAATGAATAATTTCACTCATAATAAAATTTCGAAGAAGTGTAATTCAAGAAACGCACATCATCAAAATAAATTTAACTCCTGTAAAAAATATCAAAGAGTATTTTTACAGTTCGAACAATTTTTTGCCATACCTCTGATTGTAGTGATTTTTTATAAATTGCAAAAGAGAACTTTCCAGACATCCACATGGTCTTCCGAATTTCCTTCCAATATCTTAGATAGCTAAATCCTAAATCAAAGGCAATATCTATTATGTCTGCAGACATGATCATCTACTTCTTGGAGAGATTAATGATGAGTTTCTTACCTTCTCATCCAAAGATCTTATCTTGTTCACTTTCTCGGACAATGCATCAGATGAATCATGGTTTCCATCCTGGATAGATAATCTTTCCCATTTCGGTTACGAGCACTTCTGCTGCCTGTCGATAAGAATTAAGCATACATTTGTCTATGTAGAGAAATGAAAGCAATATATGCTAGTATCAAAGAGTTGGAGAGAAGGAATGGTGGACGATAGCATTTCGAAGATGATGCGAGAGGCTGACAACTTAACACGATTTTTGCCGTTTTTGTGCAACATTTGGGATTTTGCCCTTGAAATTTCATCAAAGCCTCAACATTTCCTGCAGTTGCAGTGTCAAACAATTTCTTCAAAAAAAAAAAAAAAAAAAAGACAAACAAACATTGTTCCACAACGTTTATTTCTTTCTTTTATACCTGCTAAAAATGCTGATATGTAATTCAAGTTTAGGCATTTTTACGAAAATTCGTGTTTAACAGATAATATTACGAAACGAGACAAATAAGAAGTTTCATTTACCTAACTATCTTTAAAACAATCCAAGTCAATAGCTAGCACATGTTATAAGTGATAAATTATAAATAAAAAGGAGCACATGAAACATCATCTTATTGCGTAATATATTAAAATGAAGTTTTGCCATTAAACGTAAGGTGTGGAACTGACTTCATGCATTGAGGACTATTTGTTGGCAACTTAGCGATATTTTGCCAAATTTGGCAATAAAACTACGAATGAACTTTAGTTTTAAAATGAACATAGTTTTTAAATCTTATTTTCATTTTGGAAAATTTCAAAAAATCTGCACAGAATGCCCAATTACTTGAATTCAATTAGGTTCATTTAAAAAAAATATGAAATTTCTAAGACAAAGTGCATAAAAATATATTTATATTTTATACATCTCATATTATCATCATTCAAGATAAAGTCAATAATATAGAATAGTAGAAAAAAATATTCAGTATCTTCAAACTTAAGACTTATTCAATAAACTACAAGTTTTTGCATTAATGTCTTTCCTTTAATGGTCAGATACAAGAATATATTAATGAGATTCTGCTCAATAAAGAATATCAGAAGAAATAGAAAAACAAGATGTTCAATCAACTAAGACTAGGCAAAAAATTACGACGTGAGAAATTGATTAATTTTGTCGTTCATGTTTGAAACATTTCACACATCGTTAACGCAGATTGTCCATTTTTCTTTACTGTAAAAGAAATTGAACAAAAAAAAAGTTGGAGAAAGGGTAAGCTAGAATAATTTATCCTGTTACTTTGTCACTTTTATCAATGTTCACACCCTGACGTTGTCGAAGCTTATTAGTAACGTGTCAGAACTGCTATTAACTTTCTCTAATAAAGAGCAAAATAGCATCAGCGTAAAATGAAATAATGATAAGTGGAAAAAAAGGTCATAAAAAGTACAATTGATAAAATAGTTTTACTCTTTTACATTTCAATTTCTTCTTTAATTTTTTAATTAATATACAACAGCAATCTTGGATTCATTCTCTGAATTAATTTTTGTGCAATTTATGCCTATTTTCATCTTCTTGATTTTATATCCACAGTTCTGGTATTTCAAAATAAAAGTAAAGAATGAAATTTGCGAATAAGATTTGAAGAGTGATTGAGCTTCAAGAGCTTAAAAGACGTTTTAGTATGTCTCTACAAGTCTAAATAAATAGTGGGAGGTATGGAAAATATACATAATGAATCGATTCAGCTGTTCAAAGAATATAACAACCCCGCCCAATTTTGTTTTTCTTCTTTTTTATACAATAATTGTATCTGATACTTATACGTGAATGTACCTATGTTTCGTGTCCTTTATATATATATATATATATATATATATATATATATATATATATATATATATATATATATATATATATATATATATATATATATATATATATATATATATATATATATATATATATATATATATATATATGTATATATATATATATATATATATGTATATATATATATATATATATATATATATATATATATATATATATATGTATATATATATGTATATATATATATAGGGGAGACCTGTGTACCTAGGGGCCATCGTGTACCTAGGGCCCCCCCCCCACTTAAATTAAATAATATTTAATTCTAAGTTTTCTTACTCAGTTGGGTGAGTGGCAACACAAATTGCTATTTAGGTAGCCATTTGGAAATTTTGGAGGAGAAAGCTGTGGCAAGTTTTTAGTGGAAAAGTGTTTTATAAGGTCTGAAGTAAAATTTTGGAGCTCATCACTTTTATTGTTTTACAAAGGCAAGTCAAATACTTTTCTTTGAATTCTAGTACATAATTTTGTTTGTATTATTAAGTACAAAATGAGATATGAAATAAGTCCCCTCTCCATGTGTGTTTTTCAGTAGAAGACATTTTGTATGAAAGTACCTAGTCTTGTACCTAGGGCCACATAGTTGCCTTGTACCTAGGGCCATGGCCCTAGGTACAACTGCAATTATATTCTTTATATTGCTATTTTATTGAAAAGTTTTCTTAATAAATGAAGGAAAATGGCCTTAATTATCTGAACCATTTTGATTTAGTCAAACTTTTTTTTTTGGATGTTATGTAAGGGAGAGGGTATATATTGAAAATGTAATTAAAATTTCATTCAAACCTTATTTAGAATTATACTTTTGCTTTCATAAATATATCCTATATATTAATAAATTCTCATATTTAAATAAACAAATTAATAATCCTGAATGATAATAATAGCAAACTTATGTTTCAAGTGTGTGCTTGACTTATGAAACATAAGTTTGCTATTATTATTATTCAGGATTATTAATTTGTTTATTTAAATATGAGAATTTATTAATATATAGGATATATTTATAAAAGCAAAAGTATAGTTCTAAATAAGGTTTCTATGAAATTTTAATTAAATTTTCAACTTTTATTCCATTTGCAAATTTCTAATTTATCATTTATTTAATATCATTTATCCAATTTATTTCATTTATTCCTCTTCGTGAGTACTAATTACAAATTCCTAATTATGTGTTTAGATGCCTAGAAATCCTGATGGAATAAAGAGGTTAAAACCTAATGCAGATAATGTAAGTGCGGCTGCAAAAGCAGTTTTGAAGGATGGAGTTCCAGTTCGGACAGGGAGATATAGAATCCTGACAGACACTCCAGAAAAAAAAGAACTTGAAGAACAAATTGCGATTAGAATGGCCAAAAGAAAAAGAAAAACAGTGAAAAAACCAGTGTTTCAAATTGAAGAAACTTCATCCAAAGAATTATCAGACATTGTAGATTCTCCTGATTCCACTGATGATGCAAGTTCTACAGTAGCTGATATAAGTGATACTATTGAAAAAGGGGATTTCTGTTTAACAAGATTACAAGGCAAAAAGAATGAACATTTTTATGTGGCAGAAATAATAGATGTTAAAGAGGAACAATATAGTGTTAAATACCTGAAAAAAATCGCACATTCAAATAAGTTTCTCTATGATAAAGATGTTATTTATGAAATTGATAACACAAATATTGTATTCAAATAACCTAAACCAAAATCTGTTAGTGCTTCAGAGCGACAATGTATGCACCTCATGTTTGGAATCAGTTTTCCTATTTATAATGTTGAATAATTTATGCAAGTACTTGTAATTCACTAATAATTTTGTGTATTGCAATTTAAATTGTTATTATACAATAAATCAATGTATCACTTGATATTGTTTCGTTTAAAAAATTCATGTGTGTATTTATTTCTATTGATTATGGAGTGAAACCCAACTTTCAGGGAATGGCCCTAGGTACAATGACCTAGGGTCCTAGGTACAATGGGTTCTTGTACCTAGGGCCATTTGGGAAGTTTTTTAAAAAACCTTCTATTTGACAGAATTTATTATTTTAAGTATTTATATTAATCCTAATCGGAAGCAGTAAGTATAATATGATGTGTGTATATCAATTTCACAATTTTAAACAAATCCATGGCTCTGTTTTTATGAATTGAAAAAAGGTGGCCCTAGGTACACAGGTCTCCCCTATATATATATATATATATATATATATATATAGGGTGTCCTCTGCATATTACAGTTAGGCATGTGGTGATCAATTGGCGCCGCAATCGCTATTTTTTTTATCGGTATAAATTACTGTAAAAATTTTCTACACGGTAATCGCTACGTTTTACAGTAACATTTACCGTAAAAGCTTCCTGAATTTTTAACAGTAATACTTCTTGTTGTCATGTCAGATTTATATGGGGTGGCGTTGTTCCTAGAGACTCAACTTCTTTATTAATATGTACGGCAACAAAAGAAAGATTTTCAGCAAACAGAGAGGAAATAACACTCCAGGTTCCGGTGGGAATCGAACCTATAGTCACCGGAATTCGAAGAGAAGCACTCACCCCAGAGTCACGGAGACCCCATTATATACTACTCGTAACAGTAAAAGAAAATGTTGCCGTGATGCTCGAAACTAATATTCTCTCATTTATTAGTTTATTTAACATTTAAAGTTGAAAACATATGAATCGTTTATTTCAGAAACCACCTAAGCGACAAATACTAAAGGTTCGAAAAAGTGTTTTTACCGTTATTTATGAAAAAATCTGTTAGGATTTCAATATTTCAAACTTAAAAATATCCATATTTAGATATATTTCTTTCAGAAAATATTGTTGTAATCGCTTTTAAATAGTTTACCGTGAAGAAATAAATGTTTTCTTAAAATTAGAAAGTCAGTCGCTTGGGTGGTTTCTGAAATAAACGATTCATATATATTTGACAAAAACCAGATATGTTTAAATCGATAATAATTTTTCCTGCTATGTGTCTACAAACCCTAACATGTCCAACCTGTCCATTGAGATGTATTAAACCAAGGAAATAAATTAAATTTAGCTCGCTAATAACATGTTTTAATCTTGTCTCAGAACTGGAATGAAGATACCTAATGACTTTTTCGCCGTCAATACACAATTTTCTCCAAATCAATTGATTTTATGCTTTGACACCACTTTTTTTTTATGCTTTTTTTTTTTGCCTCTGCTGTTAACAGAAACTTAATTCGAAAGATTTTATTTCACTTCTTTTCATTTTTCCTTGCTTTAGAAAGAGCATTAAGCCAGCTAAGAAATTATACTTCTTTCTTAGCCCAAAATCGATTTTTTTTTTCTTATTTCTGAATTCTTTGCCGGTTTTTAAAACTTCTTTCAGAATTGAATGAAGAAGCTAACTGAGGTAAAATATATCGATTTATTTATTAACTAGGTGTATATCTTCCATGCAGCACAACTTCTTTTTATATGCTTTGCTTTAATTCAGTGAATAATATATCTCAGTAATATTTGTGACGAAGTACTCATTTTTATTATGAAAATACAAATGAAGTAGAAATTTAGCAAACAATAAATGCTCTACATAAAATTTTGGGATAAATAAGAAAAACTGAATTTTCTTCCATTTGCCTTTCTTCTTCTTTTTTTCTTCTTTTCTGTCTTTTTCGTCGTGAATTGACGTAGCGAGAAACAATGCGATGTAAGGTACAAGAGAAAGAGTTAGAGTAAAAAGAGTGCAAAGTCCAAATACTATGAGAATTTCCACATAAGGTTTTTTTTTTTTTTTTTTTTTTACCTAACCGGATAGCTGCATTTGTCAGGGCTACCACTAAAACCTGTTACTACAATATCACTAAATGCTATTCCCACAAAATAGTTTGGTGTTTTCCTGTCTTTTTCACTAATTTTCTACAAATCTTTGTTAACGTTACATACGGTCCATTGCTTCGTAGTGCCTCATTTTAATATTTAAAACGGTAAAAAGAAACAATTAATAGTTATACACAAAACTAGATTTCCAGCAAATTGAGGTACAAAATAAATGCTTTGATCATTAAAAAAAAAAAGGAATTGATTTACTTGGGTATTTTTAGCAGTATTCAGAAACGAATAAGCTAAAATTACTGGAATCGTTTCCAGCATGGAGAATTCTCTTGAAAATATCAATCATTGTTCATAGTATCAACTGTTGCATAAGAGAAAAAAAAAGAAAATACGCATTCAAAATTGTCATGAGCTTTTATGTTGTTAACTTATTGAAACTTTCTTGTATCAAAAATTCAGCAAAATAACAATTCACAGGTAATAACAGTTATTATTCACCAACGCTGTTTTGATTCATTTCACAGCATTGATGAGATGTCCGACTAAAATGCATTCCAATTTATGAAATTCCCAACAAAATGGAAAAGATTCGCTTTCAAGGACGGACTATCTCCATCTTTTCATATATAACTCATGTTTTCACCACGTTAAACTTCAGTGAAGGTTAAAGTCACCAGAGAAATTAATCTTCCTAATACAAATTTCTATCGAAATTGTAGAAGTCAAGTTCTTACCTTAAATTACTTTTAAGTAGGACACTTGTTTTTCTAAACAAAATATGTTGAGTTTCTATGAATAAAGTTATGTTTTGTTTAAAGTTTAACATAACAGGCATATTTTATTTTTAAATTAAATTTTATGTCTGAAATAGAATGGAGAAGAAAGGGATTACTACCAAAACGGATACAAAATTATTGGTTGTTCCAATCGTGAAAAGAAATTGAGTGATTGTGTGATCTAATTTTGAAATACTTTGTCAATTAACTTCTGAAAAAATCTCAAAGAGCCTAACTGGCATTAATGTGAAGTAGCTTCTGGGGTTTAAAACAACGTACGAATACAGAAAAATGTTTTTGAGTCTGACTTACATGAAGAGCAAATATGGAGACAAGCATAATGCTGAGGCTCATTTACGGCTGTATTTGACTAAGGAAAAATCAAACATTGAAGAACTTTGTAAAAAACTAGTTCAGAATTTATTCTAATTATCTACTAAGGTGTTTCTATTTTTTGTTTTAGCTATAAAACTTTGTAACAAAGACTAACAAAATAAAACTTCCTGATCTATATTTAAATTACTCAATCTTAATTAAACTTTTACAGTTAAATCTGAACTAATACAACACATGTTAATAAATGTAAAACGGGTTTTTTTAGTTGTTAAGGGTACGAATAATTGACGATACAAATTTGGGGTCCATGGTTTAAAAGAGTTCTAAAAACCCTACCGTGAATAATATTTTTAAAATATAGCTGGTTGGCTGTTTTGCCTAGAATTTCCCAAACATAAACAAGTTATTTTGTGTAATGTTAGTTTGTACAAAACAACAGTTTATTGACCAGTTACTGTATAACTTAGAATGTTTCTGGCTCGTCCATAATCAAGAGTGCATTGAAGTTGCATAAAAAATCTCTTTGTAACAATCATTTATAAAAATAAGAAATCACTAGTATAAAACCAAGTAATAATTCTTATTTCCAGTAATTAATTGATATGGAATATAATAGTAAAAAATATTATGTAACCCTCTAGAAGCTACATATTTGCATGAAAGTAAGTAATCACTAGTATCAAAGAATTCTTCTGTAAATCTTATTTCTACTATTAGTTTATGTAAGTTTTGAGTCATTAAAGTATGAGTAATGAATGAGTAGGATGAAATTTGAGTAAGTTGTAGTTATGTAAGTTTAAGTACAGTTTTGAAGAATGTTATGAAATATACAATTTTACTCCCAGAAGAAGTTACAAAAATAAGCAATTAACAGCATCAAAACAATTTTAAACAGTTCTTATTTTCAGTTGTTAATGTATTTTATTAAGTTAAAATGATGTGAAATACACTATAATCTACATAAAGATAACATAAAATAGAGAGGAACTACTAGGAAAACTGCAATATTTCTTACTTCGAACAATTAGTTTATGTAGATTATGGCATTAACGTGCTGGATATCACTCCACTGACGTTTTCCTCTTAAAATATGAAACAAATTTAAAGCAAGTATTTTATTAATACTATCTCAAGGTCTCATTCAGCGTTAATTTAATTTCAAGAAAACAATCTTTTCCTTTCACCAGAACTGAAACAGAAGACTTAATGAAGCTTGCACCGTTCAATAATACCGATCAGTAAATCAATTGATTTTACGCCTGGATGCCTTTTTTTTCTCTCTTGCGAAGATTTTTCGCTGCTATTAACAGCAGCTTTCCATTAATTCGATTTTTTTTTCTTCTTTTTGTAGTTTTATTTTATTTCTTGTTTTTGGAGAAACATTAAAGCAGCAAAGGAATTAGTTTTTTCTTTTGCTTTGAATCTCTTTCTCATTTCAAAGTTTTTCTTCGTGCCTAGGCTTTCACGTGCGGGAGTCATCTAACGTCAAATAAGAGAAAAAAAGTTAGATCATTTCTTTACGCGTTATATTAATTACAAGTTGAATTATTAATTTATAAGAACTGCTTGTACAGCAGATTTTTTTTTGTCTTAATAAAACAGCTCTTTTTAATTACGTTAATAAATTTTATTTTTTTTCCCTTCAAATTCTAAGTAAACTGAAAGCATACATTACAGGGAAATAGGCAAAGAAAAAGGAATCCAATTTACATATTTATTCATTTTCTTCATTTTCTACATTAAAATGCATGCAGTGATTTTTTAAAAAGGCACTCCATGCCTTACCAATCTAATTAATTTGATATTTTCTCTTGTTAATTAGAGTTTCGAAACTAATTTGCATTAATTAGCACTTGCTATGTGTCGGTTGAGTTTCAAGTTTTAGACGTCTTCCTCAGAACTATACAGTTGAAAGATAGACTAAATTAAACTGAAGTAAGAAGGTTTATATATTAATCTTTTGACAAATTACCATAAAGTACATGAAACTAAATCTATTACGTACAAAAAACATTCTGCATCTATTTCTTTCGTTTTTGTCGTATTTAAAAATTAAAACATTAGGGGAAAAAAGACAATGAAATCTAATGTTCTTGAAAACAAACAGGTGCAAGTCAAATATAGGCGTTATGCTTGAATCAAAGGAATAACAACGTATCGCTCATTCTTCATTACCAAAATTCATTCTAGATGCGGTAAAATACACTTAGGTATTGGAGGGTAGGATTGCATTATGGAACAGTTGAAAACATAGAGCACCAAGAATATCATAATATGCATTGCAAAATAATAATAATAATAAGACGTTTTGTGATTTTCAAGAGTTTTTGCTGTTAAGCTTTCAAACATTTTAATTTGCTTGCACACATGTGACTTGAGCAAGTTAGCTTTCTTGTGTTTGTCTGCTGAGAATTTTTGCTCCACTAGTTTAAAGGTTCATTATCCAAGATAGGGTGTTGGTTATAATGAAATACTAGGTTTTCTCTCAAATCTGAACACCATCGATACTACATTTTAACATAAGTTTTGAAGTCACTGCAAAAACTATAGGTAAAATGATGTTAAACTACATTTTGCCAACATTTTTCAGAGAAACCTTTGAAAATTAAAAGCTGAATATTCGTACTATTACATAAACAAGTGGTTGTCAATGCAGTATATGCGAATGCGATTAAAGGACCTGGATTTATTGAAATTTATATTTATGGTTGAATTATAGTTTCGTATGATTCTATTTAGTGTTTTTGCGCCGACTTCAAAACTTATGTTTAAATGTAATATCGATGGCGTTCAAAGAATAAAATTATTTTTTACTTTTTAGAGCACTTGCCGAGTGCGGTTCAATTTTTTTTTTTTCAAAAATATTTTTTAAGTTATATAAAAGCAAATCTAGTAGTGCTTTAATCCAGAAAATTTCCCATTACTAGAATTTTTAATTTAACATCTGCCTTTCCGGCTTAAACAGAAAATAAAAATCAGTGATGTAAAACTTAATTAATTGCTACGAATATTATCATAAACATTTATGTAATTTGAGACATCATTATTAATTACTGTCAACAACAATAATACGTTCATTATGAAAATTGAAAGATTTCAAGTAATATTCATGTTTAACTGTTCATCGTGAATAAAATAAGGCTGAATTATAACAGTAATTATTGAAAGTTAAAAATTGCGTTTAAATAAGTATGAATGGGGCAAAGAAATCAACCAGACAGTACATAATTAAGATTTTCTTATTAAGCAGACCTTACATAATTAATGTTTTCTTATAAAATTAGAAATTTGTGAACTTATTATCATGCTAGAATTAAGGTCAGATAAAAATCTCTTCGTATAAAAAAAATCGTATGTTTTACTCGATTGTGATTAAATTTAAACTTTTTCAGCATACTTATTAAACAAACTCGAGAAGCATTAATTTAGTTTATGACGAATATATAAGTAAAATATAAAAATACTTCATTCATCACTTTAACTAATTCTTCTTGCATCAAAATACTTTTAAAATACGGTTAAAGTTTTGCTTGGCTCTAAATGACTTGATGCAACGACAGTTGTGTGCATTGACAAAGGCTCCATTTCTATGAAAACCACATACACATTAGGGTGTTGCTTAAAAATGAAAGTAAAAAAATTCAACGATTCACCTTTCCATTTTGATCTCTCATATGTAAAATGGAGTTAACTAAAATTTTGTTTGATTTCATTAAGTTTTAGGGGTCGCTACCAGGCTTTAAATTTCATAAAAAATGTTAAAATTCAATATAATTTTCATTAGTAATTTTTAATATTATATAAAACCTTATATTACTTTATTTTTATGCCAGGAAGGCTCCAAGCTAACCACACAGGCTGGTAGTTGGCTGTCCGAACTGAGTATTTTAAAACTAATAAAGTGTAATAAGGCAATTATCGGATTTAATACAAGTAAAGCATTAATATTTTGTGGTCCAATTGTATTTGGAGTGATAACAGTTTAATTTTTTTTCTAGAAATTATCTAAGCGCCAAAAACACAGTCCCCTGGCTGTCCCAATCCCATAGTCTAACTGTTCAAGATAGTATTTCAAGAAACTTATTAACACTACATAAATTTGGCAATTAATATCTAAAAGTAGAATAATGAAGCTATATTTTTCTTATGAAATATGGTATAATTACGTGATTTCTAAAACTTAAAATTGTCATGTAAATTCTGTCCGGAGTTTTTTCAAACAGTCCCCTGTAACAAATTCAAAGCTGTAATACAAAAAATCTATAACTTTTGCAAATTCTTTTTGGCATGAAGTTAAAAATAATCAGTGTGAATTTTTCCGAAATCGCCGAGAACAGTGTTGAAACGCTACTTTGCTTGGTTTGAGAGTCACATTTGTGATGAAAGTATGCATCAAGGTCGTTGCGAAAGCAGTCCTCTGGGAAGTGATTTTATTAATGTCAACTAATTTAATTATAAAACACATTAGTTATTATGTCCACGATTTGTGCCTAAACTTATAGGTAGTCTCGTAACTAATTATGTTTCAATAGTTTTGCAGATATTACGCAACAAAGAGCAAAAACACAGTCACCTGGCACAGTCCCCTGCCTAGTTATACTAGGCGGGGGACTTACCCCCTATCATGATTTATCAGAAAACACAAACTTCAATTGGCCCTCTTTCAAACCAAAGTAATAGATTCATTTTCTGAACAATAGTATTATAATTATACGAATATTTCAAAAAACCGTGCTCGGACAGATTTCGTGTGAAAAATAACGAGTTTACAGAGAATCACCCTTATATTAATTAAGTAATATAGTGTTTTTTAAAGTTGTGACAATTAAAGGAATTTTGTAAAAATCTGTGTTTTTTGTCTAATTTTCCTCTTATTTGTTCACATCCCGAAAGTAAATTGTAAGATATATATGATACAAAATTAGCTTTGGGTACCATATATGGACTTTAAGACCTCATTTTAGTTCGTATTCTGCAAAAAAATATAACTTTGTAAAAAATACAAATTTTTTTAACTAATCACTTTTTGTGAAAATGTTATTTTTTAATCTTTAGTAGCGACATTAAATTTTTCTGAAAAAAACTCAAAAAATTAATTTAAGTTTCTCTTATTAGGTAGAACAAAATGGAAGAGTGACCCAAGAGAAAAGAAACAAAAAAATATTTTTGGGTCTTTTAAGAATCACCCTAATACACTCATTTTTGGCATATAAGAAACATTTTCTTCATTAAGAAAATATTTCTTCAGTGTTAAATAGAAATAGATTTGGTATATGGAAGTTTGTTTTCAAAAAACAAATAATTAAGAACGTGTATATGGAAATAAGTGTCCTAAGTTTAAAAAGGTAAATTAGGTAGAAGGCAAAAGTGATTCGATGCTATTATAGTCGAACCTCGTTAGAACGAACTCAATTCGTCCTAATGGCAGTTTGCCTAAGCCGAACAACAATCAACAAATAATAGATGATGGTTCACAAATGCTGTTCGTCTTAGCAGTAATTAGCGTTTTAGGCGTGTTTGGAATAACGGGGTTTAACCAACTGCGTCACGATGCCTCACAATGCGAATGAAGGCAAAGAAATAATAGTCTAAGAGCTAGCAATGTTTTTGAGTGACAATTTTAAGACGTCAGGCTCTTTAATAAACTCATGTTTGTGAAAATTGCAACACCATGAAGGAATCGTCATAATTGAATGATATTTAATACACAGCTGAGTGATAGTGGTACAAATAAATGATTAAAGTTAGAAAGAGCCAACAAACAATAAAAAAAATATTGAAATTAGTATTTTGTGCACCCACCACGCGCTGCAATAAGTGCTGCTACGCGACGTGGTATGGAGTGAAACAAATTTTTAATGTCTGCCTGATCAAGAGCATTCCATAATGTTTGTTTGCGTAGCCAAAGTTCGTCTGTAGAAGCAATAAGACGAGGATCACGAACGAGAAGCTGACCAACGAAATCCCAGACATGTTCCATCGGCGACATGTCCGGGAAATGCTCTGACCAGGGAAGAAGCTGTACCTGCTGCGATGCAAGGAAGGATTGAACAGCCCTAGAGACGTGAGGGCGGGCATTTTCCTACTGAAATACAGCGCCAGGCAAGCCTTGAAGGAAGAAGGGGGGGCTGTAGAACTTCACTGATGTACCGGTTGATGTTCAGGTTACCTACAATTCGCAGCAATTGAGATCGTCCGTGATATGATATAGCACCCCTGACCATCCCTCCAGGTGTTCGTCCACTGTGACGTTCGATAATGCACTCTGAAAGGTAGCGTTCACCGGCATAGCGTCGGAAGCGAATGCGGCCATCATGGTACCACAAATTAAAGCGGGTTTCGTTAGAAAATACAACATACTGCCAATCAGCATGCCAGTCCTTATGCTGATTAGCCCATTGTAGCCGCAGGCGGCGATGGTTCAGCGTGAGGAGGATCCTGTATAAAGGAGTCCTTGCGCGCAGTCCACGCTGCAGCAGACGTCTACGAATTGATGAAACACATAATGAAACACCTGTAGCTGTTGACTACTGTGCTGCCAGCTGTCTAGAAGAAGCTGTACGGTCCGTCAGCACCATGCGGATTAGGTGTCTATCATCGCGCGCGGACGTCACATTTCGGTTTCCACTCCCGGATTTCCGAGTTGTCCGACACAGCATCCAAACACGCATCACTGTGCTACTATTACGCTGCACACGAGCGGCTACTTCACGAGAAGACAATCCAGTTCGCGAAGGCCGATGATCTTCCCCCGTTCAAGCTCCGTAAGTTGTTGAAACTTCGTTCTTTTTCGTCGAAGAGGCATAAGCAACGTCTGAGCTAACGTTTATCACAAGCAGATAACCACCTTTAACCATACACGTCTTGCTGCAGCTGTCTATTTATTCAAATAAATTCGGCGTTCAGAGGGCGTTGCTCAGCGTACGCATGCGCTACGGGTCTAAAATTCTAATCATTTGCATATCATACTCTACTTTGCATTTGCTGGAAATTTTAGCCCATTTGAGCAAGTCCTTCATGGTGTTGCAATTTTCACAAACATGAGTTTATATCTTTCCCTATGCTCTTCTACACAGCATGCGAGGTGTCTGGCTGCGGAGAGTGGTTGCGTTTCTTACTGCGAATCACATTTTTGCTGGTTGAAATGATGATTTTTTAAATATTTTTTTGCAGTTAGAAACTTAAACCCGTCGAAAGTATGCCATGCAATATATCAAACTTTGGGAGAAAACTTTGGGCACCACACTTACGTTAATCAAACTTAGTCTGCGAAAGATTAACGCTTTTGCTAGACGGGAAAAAATTTACGCATGTACAGAAAAGCTCAAAGTTGGCACATTCAACAACGTTTAATTTATTCCCATCTGGTTTTCACGCAAAAAGAAATAAGGTCGTATATTTCTCTAACAGACCTCGTACATTCAAGTATTCGATGGGTGAAAGCTCTAATCTAACTAGCAGTATACTCTGGTTGCAGGTCTAATCAGCGGCATTGAAACTGACTTATGCTATTGTCATTCTCACTTGAACAGAAGTTTTGGTTAGATTCCAATTAAATGAGATATAAGCGAGTAATGATTTATGGTATTTTTTGCGCAATTGATACACTTAATAGAGAAGCTAAAGAGAAACCCAAATGAACAATGAATTTAAAAATCTCTGACTTATGTCACTATCATCATAACCTGTCTACGACATACACGTATATATCCTACATATATTTATTTGATAAATAAATGAAATGTATCGATAATTAAAACATTACGCAGAAGGAACGATAAATAATTCTGTCTAAAAGGAATAAAGATATAAAATTCCCTCCGACCATCATTTTCCAGAATCATACAATCATTTATTATTCCAGTTATCATTGTTTTTAATTGAAAAATAATAATTTATTTTTAAGATGACAATCTGAATAATATTTAAAGGCCAGACTGAAACGGAGATAAAAATAACCGGGTAATAGGGGAGAAAAAAAAAGCTCGATGCTGACAAAAGCGATTTTATTTGGATGCGATAAAATTTTGAATAAGAATAGATAATGCATCCGCATGGGCCACTGCTGGATATTCAATTGCTTGGCTGAATAAAATACAGCGCTGGATCATTGATGTTACTGCGGGGAAATAAATGGTTTTCATTTTTGTATAAGAATGGAATGCTTTGGAGGGTAAGCATTTAGGCTCTTTCAATAATATTTTATGATAAGGAAATATTATGGAATTCAAAAGAAAAAGTATCGATAAAATATTTTTCAAAAGAATTTTTCTTCTGAAGAACGGCGGCAGTTGCCAAATGATATATCAAAGACATTTTGCAATTGGGTTTTAACACTTTAAAGAAAAAAAGAATGACGTGTGACTTCTAAAAGTACACTATCCATCAACGGTAAAACCGTTTTTGACTGATGGTTAGGTTCAAGTAATAAACGTTTTATAAACATAGCTGCGTAATTTTTCATTTATAAAAGATGCAAATAATTCAAGTGAGAAAAATTTTAGTAGGTATGTTCGTTCATAGTAAAAAGCGTGTGTAATATATTTTCTTGTTGAGTCATTCCATTTTAAATCAACAAATGGGGTGCGCATCACCATTTTTGATTTTGATGAAAATTTGCATGTGTATTCCTTTTACTTCCCAGAGCTCAAAATGGTGTTCATTTTATTTTTAAAAAATGTACCCCTTGATATATAGGCCATTTTTGTTATTGGCAACAGCGAAAATCGGGCGTTTTGATGCTTTGTCTTATAAACTATAACTTTTTTTCTATCAAAGATTTTGAGCTCAAACATAGCTCATTGGAAAGCTAAGAAAAAGATCTTTTTATATATGCTATCAATAAATTTCATATTTTAAAAAAATATTTATTTTTTCAAGGTCAAAGTTCACGACGAAAATGACATTTTTTACTACTTTCGAAAATTAAAAACCCATGAAGGGTTCAAAGTAACAAGCCCATTTTTTAATCATATATTCATAGTCATGGTTACTTACTGTATAAAAAAATTGGCTTGTTACTCCACCCCCACCAGCAAGAAGTTCCATAAAGGTGGCAAAACTTGTCAAGAAATTTTTTTGCATGGTAGGTACAAACAGTTTCAATAGTTTTACGCCCAGTTATCTGGTGCAGTAAAGTTTTATCATCATCACTCTACTCAGAAATACTATTTACAATAGACTGCCTACTGTAACTTAAAATATTACAATCATCATTCTCAAAAACTCCTATGGAGCATTTAGGGTTATAAATAACTTATTCACAGTTTACATGTAGAAAGACAAATTTAAATTTATATTTAAGGATTCTAAAGAATTTCTTCTTTTACCTTTTACAAAACATTCTGTGAATATGAATGAACTTGAAATGAAAAGAAATCACATCAGCTTCACAAGATTTTACAGCAAAAACACTAGCTCATCAACTTACTTCTTTCAGAATTTGAAAGACAGCTAAGATACACATGTGAGAGCAAGCCAGAACAAGGATGACCACATGGTATGAACAATAGGGTGGTACGAAAAAACACTTTTTTTAATTTCGAATTTGTAATAGCGCGGAAAAGTTGCGAATTATGAAGACAAAAAGAAGGGGAAAAAAATATCGAAATCGGTTGATATCTTCCGATCGCGCATTAGGCCTAAAATTTGACAAAAAATGAAAAAACTTGATTTTCGCGATTTTTTTTTTTTAATTTTTGAATTGGATGTTTTCGAAATGTAATAGTGCGGAAAAGTAGCTAATTGTGAAGACAAAAAGAAGGAAAAAAAAATTATCGAAATCCATTGATATCTTCCGATCGCGCATAAGGCCTAAAATTTGACAAAATATGAAAAAAACTTCATTTTTGCGATTTTTTTTTTTTTTTTTTTTAAATTGGAATGAAATGTTTTCATAATTTTTTCGCGGGGAAAAGTTTATAATTATGAATACAAAAAGAGGGATAAAAAGGAGGAAAAAAAAATATCGAAATCGATAAATATCTTCCGGTCGTGCCTAGGGCCTAAACTTTGACAAAATATGAAAAAAACATAATTTTTGCGATTTTTTGTTTAATTTTTTGAATTAGATGTTTTCGTAATGCAATAGTTTAACGTTTACTAATATAGCCTTAAAACATTGTGCTTTGATTTTGTTTTGGTCAGTTAATATCTTCCGGTTACGCATTAGCCCCAAAATTACCCAAAATAATGATTAAAAAAAGTTACATTTTTACGCGTTTTTTTGTTTTTGATGAATATTTTTTTGTGGAACAACCATGGGCGGAGTTAAGGGGGGGCTTAGGGGGGCTAAGCCCCCCTGGTTATGTTATTAGCCCCCCCCCCTGAAGGAAAAAATACCTTTTTTTTTTAAATTAATAAATACGTACGTCATTCATGACAAATAACACCGAGAAGATCATGCAATCATTCGGAAACCTGGGTGATGGCGCTTATTAGCCCCCCCCCCCCTGAAGAAAAAAGAATATAAACGAAACAAAGTTTTCTTTCAACATTAGCAGTTGTCATCGCTCTTCCAAAAAAACCCTCCTAAGAACTAAAATATATTTTTGCTCAGCATTGAACATTCTACGAGACTTTTTCTCTTTAGCTTATGACCTGCTCTACTAATTTTTGTTCATAGTACATCCGTTAACGATATCAAACGGTGAATCTTCCTACCGAACTATTTTGCTGGGAAACTAAGTGATGTATGTGTTTTTATCTCGTGCCTCCGGTCCATGGGCGCCCATATGCGGCATTTTAAGGGAGGGCTAAAATATTTCTCCCATGGTTTAGCAGGATATTTTTCTCATGCAAAGCAATTTCATCAGATTAAAGTTATTTAAATTTGGTATTTTTAATAACTTATTCATTAATGGCCGAAAAAGAAATATTTTTATATTTTTGCCGAAAAAATAGTACTGAAAGGGAGGAAATTCTAATTTCTAACGGGGGGGGGGGGGGAGCCCTCCTTTATGGGCGCCCATACTCCGGTCTGCAAATATCATTTGAGACCCCATGCACGCAATTAGTTATTCCTTCCCCGCATAGTTACGGCTTTCATAGCGCTGCTGACATGATTATAGTTCGTCAAAGTGACAAGGAAAAGGGACTTAGTTTTTACTACAGTCGCAGTACCAACGCTTCTAATATCATTTTATCGTTTGCTATTGAAATGACGAAGAAAAATATAATTATTCACAGATTTTTATTCAGCTTATTTTTCTTTTTCTTTTTTGATTCGAGACCGACAGGGCCGGCGAGAGGAAATGAGGTCATGATGAATGTCAGCCTAGTTGAAAATGAGGGGACTGAATCTTAGAGTGCCCCGTTCGGATTCGCAGTGGTATAATTTTTGTAAGATTAATGGGGAAGGGGAGCCCGGAGACCAAACTGACAAGGGGCCCTTCGTGGTTCTTGACGGCCCTGGGGATCGAGGAGCATTTAATAAAGCTTGGAATTTAATATATCGGCTAATTCGCTCACAACTGTTTTCGGTTAATTTCTTCACGCAGGACCGGGTTTTTCAGACTAAAAAAAAAGTTTTGTTTTGCCATTTTACCTCTTTTATTTGATTGCACAAATATTATTTCAATCATTTTGCACCTCCTTAGAGTGTGAAACTCTTACAAATGCAGGACTAATAAGCAAGGAGTCCCCAACTTTATTTTTCACTCAATCATTCATATTGAAAACCAGTTCGTAAAACAAAATATAAATGTTGACGAAATTTTCGAAGAATTCTCTTTGCGCAAAAATCGGAAATTTTAAAAACATTAATTATGCAAGTGGGAAAAACAACCTTAAAAGCAAATTAAAATATAAATAAAACGGATAGCATGACAAAATATCTGGAACTTACATTTTCCCTCGGAGGGGAGGAGGTTCTTGAAACTCTGAAGTATGCGTTTGCTTTTTTTTTTTTTTTTTGTTTTTTTGAAAATGTGTTTTAAAGTTTTAACGTTGTTTTTCTACTATTTGTTGCACCAGACTATTATTTCTTATTAACTATGTATTCAAGATTTTTAAGTATTTAAACTGATAATGATTTATTTCCTGCAAGGTTTACCAGCATGTTTAAATCAATGAAACTAATAAATAATTTTTGGAACTTGATTACCCATAATTTAAGATTTTTTCATTTTAGTATTTTGTAGAATGGCTGTCTGTTTAAAAATGCTGCTAATAAGGTAATATAAATAAAACAATTTCGGTTTTATACTTTAAAGTCATACGGAATAATACTGTTATCTAACTATAAAAATGACAATTAAAAATTTTTCATGTGTTATCGAATGAAAACGCTGTATGATGTAATCTTTCTGTTAAACGACATTGTTCAGAGTGCTTTTTCCCTAAAAATATTTAAAGTTGGGAAGCTCTAAGTCAAGCAAGCTCTATTTACATATCATAAATAAAATAATGCATAAGCTTGTTTTCTATGATAGAGTATTTCTCTTCTATTAAAAAAAAAAGTTTGCAGTAATTCTAAGCATCTTTTGACTTTACTAATGTTTTTGAGTACTTTAGTTACATTCAACAGACCTCATATGAAATAAAAGTTAATATTAAATTTATTCATAAAGAAGTAATAGAAACCAAAATAACAGTAAATATTATGAAGAAAACGATGTTAATTCATCTCTAAAATGCAAATTTTGTGCTAGTTTAAGTCGATTTTATTACTTTTATTTTGAATACAGAAACAGTTTCAATTCCCAATTGAAAGCCTTATAAGAAAATTAAAACAATAAAATAAAAACGAATTTATGAATTTCAACTCTGTGAACCCAGATTGTTATTTTCAAGTTGCATTCAAAATTGTAAATAAATAAATAAGTAAATATATATGTATATATATACATATTTTTTATATTTTTATACATATATGTATATATATACATATTTTTTATATTTTTATATATATATGTATATATATATATATATTTTTTTTTGGTGACATTTTTAGAATGGGGGCTTAGCTCCCCCAGACAGAAAAGTCTAACTCCGCCCATGGGAACAACTGTAGTATTTTTTGAGACAGACTGACAATAATATAGGAAAATAAACTACCACAGGTTCTGTCGATGTTATCCAGTTGCAAAAAGCCTTAGAAACTCTCATGCGCAGACGTCGGGCAGCAATCCAGGCAACGTCGCTCGAATGGCTACGGCTCTCTTCCACTCCATCGCCATCTTCCTAGGACCATGTCAGCTGTCTGCCTATATTGTTTTTTCAGTCTGCGCTTCTATGTAGTAATCGCAGTGTACTATTATTTAGTTCAATCTAGCTGTTTTCATTTTGAAAATCTTGCAGTCTTCTGTAATGATGTAGTTTCCTGCTGTGAGTGGACTCTGTGATTTAACAAAAAGTTATGGAATAACAAGACAAATATTTGGCTGCCCCACTTTTGGCACTCCAAAGAACTGCCATCAAACTAACTGCCTACTGGCGAAGACACCATTATTAATTTCTAGTGCCAAATTTACCCTTCCTTGAGTACGGCACCTAATGATGTCCTTGCCAGTGGACGGCTTGTTTGATGGCAGTTCTTTTGGAGTACCAAAAGTGGAGCAGCCAAATATTTGTCTTGTTATTAGAGTGTTTGTCTTGTCATTTGGCTCGGCAATTGTATAACCTTTTCGTTAAATCACCGAGTTCACACTGAGCAGAAAACTACATCATTACAGAAGACTAGAAGAATTTCAAAATGAAAACAGCTAGATTGAACTAAATAATAGTACATTGCGATTACTACATAGAAACGCAGACTGAAAAAACAATATAGGCAGACAACTAACGTGGTCCTAGGAAGGCGGCGATGGAATGGAAGATAGCCGTTGCCGGGCGAGCGACGTTGCCTGGATTGCTGCCCGACGTCTGCGCATGAGAGTTTCTAAGGCTTTTCGTAACTCAATAATATCGACTGAATCTATGGTAGTTTGTTTTTCTATCTTATTGTCAGTCTGTCTCAAAAAATTCTAGTTGTTCCACAAAAAAATATTCATCAAAAACAAAAAAACGCGTAAAAATGTAACTTTTTTTAATTATTATTTGGGTAATTTTGGGGTTAATGCGTAACCGGAAGATATTAACTGACCGAAAACAAAATCAAAGCACAATGTTTTAAGGCTATATTAGTACACGTTAAACTATTGCATTACGAAAACATCTAATTCAAAAAATTAAACAAAAAATCGCAAAAATTATGTTTTTTCATATTTTGTCAAAGTTTAGGCCCTAGGCACGACCGGAAGATATTAATCGATTTCGATAATTTTTTTCCTCCTTTTTATCCCTCTTTTTGTATTCATAATTATAAACTTTTCTCCGCGAAAAAATTATGAAAACATTTCATTCCAATTAAAAAAAAAAAAAAATCGCAAAAATGAAGTTTTTTTCATATTTTGTCAAATTTTAGGCCTTATGCGCGATCGGAAGATATCAATGGATTTCGATAATTTTTTTTTCCTTCTTTTTGTCTTCACAATTAGCTACTTTTCCGCACTATCACATTTCGAAAACATCCAATTCAAAAATTCAAAAAAAAAAAAAAATCGCGAAAATCAAGTTTTTTCATTTTTTGTCAAATTTTAGGCCTAATGCGCGATCGGAAGATATCAACCGATTTCGATAATTTTTTTTCCTTCTTTTTGTCTTCATAATTCGCAACTTTTCCGCGCTATTGCAAATTCGAAATTAAAAAAAAAAGTGTTTTTTCGGCCCACCCTAATGAACAAATCTGGATAAGTTGAGAAATGCTCAGTCCTGTTGTAGGTAGCAATCAGATGTTTAAAAATCAGACAAGTTTAGTGGTATTCTATATTCCCAGGTGTTAAAAATACTAAATTATCTTATTAAACTTACAATATGTTTCTTCATTGCTCTTCTTAGTCTTTTTTAGCATTTAAGGCAAAGAATAAGGTATATAATTACATTTAAATGAAAAAAGATTTGAAAAACGAAAATAATCGTGTTGTTTTTGTGCAATTTTTTGAAAGTTCAGTCCCTTATATCTGCCGAACGCCTTTGAATAACAAAGCAACTTTTGTTTTATTAGAAAGCTGGTAAAAAGTACTTAAAATACCACAAATAAAAAAATTTTATGTTGCCCCCCACATGCATTTTTTTAGCGTTGAAAATTGGATTTTTTAAAAAAGTTACAACTTTGGGGGGGGGGGGCATATCTCATAAAGGGGGAGGAGTAACAAATCATTTTTTTATACAGTAAGCAACCATGACTATGAATATATGCTTGTTACTTTGAACCCTTCATGGGTTTTTTAATTTTCGAAAGTAGTAAAAAATGTTATTTTCGTCGTGAACTTTGACCTTAAAAAAATAAAAATAATAAATATTTTTTTTAATATGAAATTTATTGATAGCATATATAAAAAGATCTTTTTCTTAGCTTTTCAATGAGCTATGTTTGAGTTCAAAATCTTTGATAGAAAAAAAGTTATAGTTCATAACACAAAGCATCAAAACGCCCGATTTTCGCTGTTGCCAACAACAAAAATGGCCTTTATATCAAAGGGTAATTTTTTTAAAAATAACATGAACACTATTTTCAGCTCTGGGAAGTAATGGAATGCACATGCCAATTTTCATCAAAATCAAAAATGGTGATGCAACAACTTTTTTGAAAATTTGTTGATTTAAAATGGAATGACCCTGGTGTTTTATTTTCGCCCCTCTTTCTTTTTAGTTTTATCTACTTACTTATTTCAGCTAATGAGGAATTATGTACTTAATAAATGATACGCTTTCCCATAATATTTGTGAAGCAACAGTTCTTCATAACATTAAAGATTCAATAAAGGGTGGAAATATGTTTTTATAAATATTTCCTATTCACAGAAATTCTAAGTTAGACAGTAATGTGCCTAGAACAACGTTCGAGACTTAAATTTCAACATTGTGAATGTGATAGAAATCATTTTAATGCCACAGAAAAAAGGCTTTAAAGCTAAGTTTTTGAATTTTTTTTTTCAGCATTTTTAGAATTCTCAAGTGCAATTGTGCGGGACCGAGAAGATAATACTCACTGTCTGTAGTTATTTTAATAGAAAACGTTCCCTAAAGCAACTATTCATTATTGTTTTATTTAATAAGAAACTTATTACATTTGACTTTGAATTTCAGCACTAGCCCGTTGCACATAACTTCATTATGTTTTCTTTAAAGCTTTAAAACTTTCATTATGAGAGAAATTGCATTCAATAATCTCCTTAATGCGATTAAAGTAATGAGATATAACGATATTTCTTTTTTCTAAACTTGCTATATATATATGAAAATGGTCGAAAAAAAAAACAGTTTTCTGCATCAACAATATCATGGCTTTTGTTTTCTTTTTCCAAAAAGAAAAAAACATTTACGTAGTTTTGAGACCAGTAATTGTTTTACAGCAATTTTTATGTTATTGCATTAAGTGTCAAAAAATTGAGGAAAATCCTTTCTACACTATAAGGGTTTTATTACATTATTATTTCTGAAATTTATTTTCAATAATATTTAATTGATCAATTATGTATACTGACGTTGAACAGAAACTTTCTAAAAAAATGTCAAACAAGTAATTTAGAATTTTAACCCAACTCTTTGTATATATTTAAGAATACAGAGCAGCAAAAACAACTATTTTTATCGCAACGTCTGAAATATGAAACCATAAAGAGTGAGAATTCCTTTTCGTTAAAGCTAGGTTCACATAAAAATGAAATCGAGAGTTATTATAACGTTTAAGTAGTAAATTTGTGAGAGTCAAGCTAACACTAATGCAAATTTAGGAGAGAGGCATAAAGATTAAAGCAAGCTTGTGCCACTTTAATTTTTAAATGAATGTTACTATATTGTTTCACAATCCTTGTAGAGTAACGATTCTCTTATTGAAACAGCCATGCTACAAAACAGCAAGTTCCTGACGGCCATGTAAATATAAAAGCAACTTTGTGCAATTCTAACATACTCGAGATAAGGAATGTTAAACACATGAAAGGACATTATAAGGGGAAATTTCTAGCTTAATTTTACGTTTGGAAATTAATCCAAATTTTCCGAACACAACAAAATTTTATTCATATTACACTGGGAAATTCAAGTATGCTAACCTTTTTAGAATAACTGTACAAATCAAAAGTTTTGAAACAAACACCGTAAAACTTGCAATTTAAAATAATTTCCACAATTCCAAGAAATGTTTCAAACACAACTAACATAGTATTTCTCCTTTCTAAGCATTTTAATAATGTTATTCGAAGACTAAATGCCATAAATTAACCATAACAAATAAAAATTCAAACTTTAACCACCTCTATAATATGATTTATTTTCGCTTTAAAGGAACGAAAATATTTAAGCTAGTTATGTAAACTTCAAGCCAATATGTTGAACTCATTTAATGCAGTTTTTGTTTAAATAAAGTTTAGAAATTTCTTTCTAAACAGAACACATTTTGCAAGCATTAAACATTTTTTTCTTTAATGCATAAAATGTGTTCCCCTTTTCTTTACTTTCCTACGAAACTTTTTTTTTCTTTGTTTTCGAAAAAGTTAAGGAACTTAAGAAATTATTTCCTAATTTTCTCGCTGTACTTTTTCTTGTGGGAATTCTTTCATTTTTTGTTTATTGCACTTCTTATTTCCTTTCTCATTTGTGAATACAAGAGATTGCTTTTTCTCTCATAAGCTTTCTCGGAAAACTCTGCCGGAAAAAAAAGTAAATTCCATCTGCATTATGATTTTTTCCCCTGTATTTCAGTAAGTGCTTCTACATTTTTGAAATACTTGTACTTTACTAGAATTCGCTCTAAAGACAGTGAGAAGGCCTATCTTATTTATTTTAGAGGCAATTATTGTAATGGATTTTATGAAATGTTTTTTACACCATAAATCTTAAATTACACGAATAATCATTTTCTCCATTTTCTCAATATTTTTATCCCGTCTTTTGACTTTATTTATTTATTTATTTATTTATTTATTTTGATAAATTGAAAAGTTGATTAAAAATGTTTACTCCGCTAGAGAAAAAAATGCATGCGCCCAGAAAAAATCGAACTACGATCATGAAACTTACCATACATGTAGTGCATGGAAAAATAAGCAAGTTTTGATATTTTATATAAATACGCTCAACATGGTTTTACACTAATACATTTAATGTACAAAAAACTGGAACACTTATAGAAATTAACTGGAATAATTTCATTACGTCTTTTAAATGAAGCACCTGACTAAAAAAAACTGGATGCAAGTAATTTAATAATTATTATGAATCAATTTGAGAAATGTGCAAAGTATTTCAAACTTGCTAACCTGCAATATACATATGTCTACTTTTATGGACAACTAACAATAAAAAACTTTAGCCAGAGCATGATATATGTCGCTATTATTAATTAATAATGATGTTTTCCTCATAACTGCAAACATATTGACTTTTTAAAGGATATTCTGATTTCAGTCATAAAACTTTGAGGGTTCTGCTTCACATCAGCAGAAAACGCGACCAAAACCGAAGGCAGAAACCGAAAATCCGGGTACTTTCCATAGGAATACCATTTAATCCGTTTTACGTTTCTGCTTTATTTTTCTGCTTTACGTCAATGTGGAGCAGGGCCCTAACAGAGAAAAATCATCAAACATAAACCATTGATGATAGAAAAAACATCGACATTCTATCATCGATGGTAAAAACAATGATGCTTTAGCAAAAGCATCTTAAGGGAAGCACCACTTATGGGGAGGTGGCCTAAAGCGGGGTTTATCCAAAAAAACAAAAAGTGGGGACAAAAATATAAATTATAACGTGATGCAGATTATGAAATCTGCATTTTCCCATACAGATTTTCAAGTATAGTTGATAGCATGTATCTTTTTTCCGAGCAAACATCACTGACGTCTTTCTCTGTAACTAACTGAACTTACGTAAAAAATATAAAAAACTTTTTTTTTTCCTGAAGCATATTTTAATTCGCTAACTAAAAAGAGGAAATGGAAGACACCGCCTAATGAGCCGAACTTCATTCCGTTTACGCTGATCTGCAAGTTAATGGATTTTTCGTCCCAGATGAAGATTTTACTTATTTTTTCTTTTATTTTTTTCCTTCCCTCCAACCGAATCTCCCGGCCATTAACCACATTTTCCCGTAATGCAAAAAAAGTTCTTTCTCATTTTTTAACCGAGATATTTTTTTTAATCACTACAAAGAACCGCCCGGAACTGTAAAAATTTATTTGCTGCACTGTGCTATTTTTTAATTTAACTGAAAGAAATTTTTGCCAAGCATAAACACATTACATTTACACTTATACAGAGATTTAAAAGCAGCTACAAAAGTATTATCTTTAAATTTATCACTTCTGAGATCAATTATAAAGTACTACAAAAGGTTTGAAGATCCCATGGCAGTTTGCATCTATTTTGAGAAATATTATTTTGCTATTTTAATCACTAAATATTTTTCCAGCGCGTTTTTACTAATGCATCATTTAGCTAGAATTTTAGACCCATGAGGGGGGGGGGTGCTTTTTAAATGTCGCCAATCACTTTTATTATCCAACATTGGTTTTCATTGACGTCACATATGTAATACTACATAATACCACACCGTCAGCATTACCTGAATCTTGATTACATTTGTAAGAATAGTAAAGTGGTAGGGTTATTGCAAATAAAACCCAAAAATTGAATTAAAGAAAACCTAATTAGTCTTACTTAGTACGCAGTAGACACAAACATTTCTTGTAACCTCTTTCCCCCGCTACACCCTTCAAAAAAATCGTTCTCAAAATTCCAGCCTTTTTTTTCGAATTTTAACTCGCAACAGTAAGTTAGTCCGCGATGTTTCGCCTCTTGATTTTTTTTAAATTTTAAAATAGAAGTACTGAAGGCTAGAAATGATGCTTAGGTTGACTGCATTTAAAGATTTGTCACCTAATTGGGCCCCAAAATGATTTAAAACTTTCAAAAAAATTTTGCTACTTCTATAAATCGCTTTAATAACTGGTAGAAAAATTACTTACAAATAAACAATTTAGAAGTCAGGAAGTTTTGAATGGAAATTATTGGAATAAGCGAGTATCATGCTTTTCTGCAAAACATTTGTACCTTTGGGAATCAACTTACCTTAATTGTGCCTTACATGCTAATTGATTGAGCAATTAAAATCATTTGCTCTAGTCCAGGCTAGAAGACCATATACCTAAAATTTTTACATATATGACATTTTTTGATGGTTTCTATATGAATTTGACCTGCTGATTCCGAATCCGTTGAGTGCCAGACGCTAAACCTTGAGCATTTTTGTCAAAATGGCGAAATCCAATATGGCTGCTATAAAAGGTATAAAGCAAATTAATGGAAACGTAAGTCCAATGAAACATATTTTACACTTAAAAATGATTGTACTCTTTAGTCAAAATACAATTCTATTAAAAATAAATATTTATGAAAAGTATACGAATAAAAAATTTACCAAATAATAAAATTCAAGATGTCAGCCTAAAAAGATGTAAGGTTAAATTTTCAAGTATTAATCAACTTTTAAACCGTAATGGACCTGAAAATGGAATGTTTTAACAAAGATAAATGTTTAAAATGATATACAGGGATCATGAAAGATGTGATTTAGCCTAACAATAACACTAAAAATATTTAGAAACATTTCAAATTTCAGTTTCGGGATTTTGCCAGTTTAACCAATTTCATTGAAGAAACCAGTTTCTTTTACGAAAGAGATTCCTTTATTGATACAAGTTGCATGAACGCGGATTTCTCGCTGTTGTGAAAGGTATTTTTAGCTACCACTTGGAAGGTATATCAATGTGTTTGTTTAGTGTTTCGCCTTCAGCTCGATTACCGATTTTCCAGATTAACTTCACCCAAATAAGGGTATGTGCAATCTTTCGATGTTGTAGTTTTGCAAGAATTGCAAACTAATAACTTCAAACGTAGAGGACTCGGGTAAAATTGGCAATTCACAGTGGCATATATAACAGAAAACGTGGCCTCGAAGATTCCACTAAACATTAAGAACTTTAAAAAAAATGGTTACGTTCATCGCAAAGGACTAAAATTTATGATTCACATCATACACCGGACACAATTATGGAATATGGTTTAAATTATTCATCAAGGGAAAGTCTCCTTACAGAAATTATTTAGTCTTTGAACTGGCTTCTCATCCTACTGCTTTATTTGATGATGGTTGTAATAAGAGAGGTCGAAATATATCTGCACTAAAGTCAAAACTTAAAGCAGTTTTCAGGGTAGTCGATAAGAGTCGTCCAGAAATTATCATTCTTGGTGAAAGTGCAACATTGTGGGCAGTATCTTGACTCGCAACGCCAGCTGCGTGAGTGATTGTATTGATGGTGTAGAAAACCTTATTAAGCATGACATACAAACCAATCTAGTGGTTCACAATCTGCTTGAAAGACACCATAAATTTAGCACTACATCACAACGTCGAGCCACACAAGAGAAAAATGTCTATTGTGTTTTTCAACTTAATGAAAAATCATCACTTTCTAAAAGAGACATCGTACTGAACGTTTTACCAAATATGACGCAAATAGTTGTGAGCAGACTGTGTTCTATCCCCAAGCCAATGTGTAATTGTTACTGTCACCAACCCTTTTCTGATTAAATTGGTGTTGGACTTCAACAAGCTTTTGTTTCTCATGAAGAAGTTGATATGATAATGATTCACTACTTAGTTAAAGTTAGTAACCTTCCTAAAGAATTTAGAAATCTTCCAAATAAAAGTCAGTCACTTTACGGCAAAAAATTGGGAACTTTCCAAAAACTCTTCGGCTCGGCACTTTTCTGGCTTACCAGGAAGGCTCCTGGAGCAGTTTAACAAATTTGGCCAGTGCTATTTCGGAAATTGCAAGCAAATAGCTGAGCTGCTTATAAGTTTGCAGTTCTTGCAAAACTACAACATCGAAAGATTGCACATACCGTTATTTGGCTGAAGTCAATCTGGACAATCCGTAATCGAGCTGAAGGCGAAACACTAAACAAACACATTGGACATACCTTTTAACTGGTAGCTAAAAATACCTTTCACAACAGCGAGAAGTCCGCGTTCATACAACTTGTATCAATATATGAAGCTCTTTCGTAAAAGAAACTGGTTTCTTCAAGGAAATTGGTTTAAACCGGCAAAATCCCGAAACTTAAATTTGGAATGTTTCTAAATATTTTTAGTGTTATTGTTAGGCTAAATCACATCTTTTATAATCCCTGTATATCATTTTAAACATTTATCTTTGTTAAAACATTCCATTTTCAGGTCCATTACGGTTTAAAAGTTGATTAATACTTGAAAATTTAACCTTACATCTTTTTAGGCTGACATCTTGAATTTTATTATTTGGTAAATTTTTTATTCGTATACTTTTCATAAATATTTATTTTTAATAGAATTGTATTTTGACTAAAGAGTACAATCATTTTTAAGTGTAAAATATGTTTCATTGGACTTACGTTTCCATTAATTTGCATTATACCTTTTATAGCAGCCATATTGGATTTCGCCATTTTGACAAAAATGCTCGCGGTTTAGCGTCTGGCACTCAACGGATTCGGAATCAGCAGGTCAAATTCATTTAGAAACCATCAAAAAATGTCATATATATAAAAATTTTAGGTATCATGACATTTCAATGGCCACTAGCCTGGACTACTCGGTAGAATATGAAAAGGATGTTTGTCAGAGTCCTTTGACAACTTCTGATCGAAAAAGCTCCACTAAAACAAACGTTATCTATAAATCTTTGAAATACACTTCTTATTTCATAACTATGAATTACAAGACATGTAGATGACACTTTCAAAGGTATACACCGTCGATGTCCAAGAAAAAGTAACAAGATTAAAAAAAAAACGTTTTTGAAAAGCAGAATAATTAACGTAAACAAAGCTGACAAGTTCATCAGCTTAAAATGTTGTTCAAAAACAGGTTGTTATTTACTGAACCCTCTTCTTTCTTTGTACGGACCCCAAATATCAAGTGTTGAAAAATTAAGAAAGCAGTAAAATTACTTCTAAACTAGTAATGATAGCAGTGCTTTTTAGCTTAAATTAAAAATATTGTGTTTATACTATCATATAGGATTTGTATCGCTACTCATTATCAAACTACACTGCAAAAAAACAAACTGCTATTTTTACAGTATAATGCTGACCCCCCCCCCCCTCTCCTCAGTAGAGGCTCCAATTTATTTCAGCATCTGCTACCAGTCTCATACTGTAAAAATCTTATACTGTTTATTTTTTGCAGTTTACACATTACGAATAATTTATGTTACTTTTTTAGATTTGCAAATTACCGAGCCTTATAAAAATCTTAAAACTGTATTATAGTTAGCAATCTTATGTAATTGCATGCATTAAATGGAAATGAATGGCATTGTATTAAATTTTGTGGCAAAGTTTTGATACATCAAATTTAAATGTTATGAACTTTTATTGAGTTATATAATTATTTTACTACTTTTTTGTTTTCGTTTGCATATGCGTCTATAAAATACCACACAAGCAGCATTCCAAATATGCCTTGTCAGACTAGTAAAGTTGTCTCTGACAGTGAGGAGAAATACCCTTCGACGACAGTACATGTGCGATTGCAGATTTTAATTTCCGGCGAAACAACTAGAATAAACTTTCATCAAGAATGCCACAAGGAAGAGGTTCTTGAGGAACTGGTAAGCATCAGAATTCAGCGGACTCCAGTTTTCTTAGTTGTTTAATCACTTTCTCTGATAATTTCTTCATTTTTTTTTGGCCTTATAGCAAGTTATGACGTTTTCATTATAGATTTAGTTATTCCAGTTATACTGCTTTAGAGGCTATAAAACTAACCCTTCCGCATGCAACGGAAGTAGTGTTATGAATGTGTCGATTGTAGTAGCATCATAAGCTGGAGCTGATCACATGTTTTTTAAATACATCTCGAAAAAAATTGCAATTGCATATTTTCGATTCATTTTCAAATGTTTTTTTTTAATGAAATTATTTTTTATATTCTTTCTTTGCGGGCACTTTTTTAAGAAAATTACAGTTCAACAATTGCTTCCCTTTATTTACACTCTGATCAAAATCTAAATTCAATGTGTTTTTTATTGTGTGCACAACTTCTGTTGCATGCTCTTTTCACATTGAAATCACAATGTCATCTTAAAACAAATTCATATAAATTTTTAACTCGTTAAAGTTAGGAATTTAAGCACAAACAAATACAAATACAAGGACAATACAGAAACAAATACAAATACCAATGCGACGACCAGCAGCAGGCTCTGGGCCCAATTGGGCTAGTCCTGTCAAATGAAAGACCCCCAATGAAGATCAATGGCCCTCTTAAAGCCATCTACTCTATTGCTCTTTACCGCCTCTTCCGGTAAACTGTTCCAAGTTCCCACTACCCTGCTAAAATAGTAATTTTTCCGAATTTCCAGATTAGCCCGAGATTTAAACAGCTTAAAACAATGACCTATTGTCCTGCTTTCCGTGAAAAAATCTAACCCCGTAACATCATTCATTTTAATAAATTTAAACAACTGAATCATGTCCCCTCTGATTCTCCTTTGCTCAAGACTATACATATTAAGCATTCTGTCTGGAATCATAGTCTAAACTAGAAAATCCATTTACTAACCTTGTAGCACTTCTTTGTACACGTTCTAATAAATTAATATCTATCTTCAGATAAGGAGACCAAAACAGAATACTCCAAATGAGGTCTTACCAAACTTCCATGTAGAGGTAGAAGAACATTCTTAGATTTACTTTAAATAGATCTATTAATAAACCCAAGCATCCTATTGGCTTCGTTACTAGCTATGCTGCGATGTTGACTAAACTTGAAGTCCTGATTTATTAAGACACCTAGATCTATGACATTATCTGCCCTACTAATGACTGAATCCTGTAAATAATAGCTTGTATGCTCATTTCCATGACCGAAATGCAGCACTTGACATTTCCCAACATTCACTGCCATACCCCACTTGTCTGCCCAATTAGTAATCCGATCCAAATCCTGTTGCAGCTGATTTACTTGTTCGTCATTTTCTGCAACCCCCATAAGTTTGACATCATTCGCAAAACAATTCATGTTTCCAGAAACATGTTCATGAATATAAGGGCCATGCTCCACATCAGCGTAAAACGCGACCGAAACTGAAGGCAGAAACCGAAAATCCGGGTACTTTCCATAGGAACACCATTGAATCCATTTTACGCTTCTGCCTATTTTTTCTGCTTTACGTCGATGTGGAGCATGGCCCTAATTCATAAAAATAATAAACAAAAGGGGACCTAAAACTGATCTTTGGGAAACCTCACTCCATTTAGAAGGGTTACCCCTAACAACTACTCTTTGTTTCCTTCATGCCAGCTAATTCCAAAAACAAATTAGAATTTTACCTCTAATACCTAACAGCTAATATATATATATATATATATATATATATATATATATATATATATATATATATATATATATATGTATATATATATATATATATATATATATATATATATATAGAGAGAGAGAGAGAGAGAGAGAGAGAGTTCTATCAGCTAATTTACGGAGTAATGCTACATGAGACACCTTATCGAAAACTTTTTGAAAATCTATGAAGCAACATCTACCCACTTTTTGCTATCTAAAGCCATGGTAACCTAGTCGTAGAAATGTAATAAATTAGTAGCACACGATTTACCTTTTCTGAAACCATACTGCAAACTAGTTTAACAGTCCATTATTTTCTGAGAAATTCATAATCTTCATTTTGATCAATGTTTCAAAAATTTTACAAACCACTGAAGTTAAACTCACAGGTCTAGAATTTCCTTCATTACCTCTAGACTCTTTCTTGAAGAGTGGCGTAATGCTAGTCAGTTTCCAGTTTCCATATCATCAGTCATTTTTTGCAATTTTGCGCCCCAGTTTCTCTACTGCACTACTTATGTTTATATAGTTTCACTACATTTTTTCGGTATAAAATAGAAGAAACACCAGTCATTTAGAGTAAAGTTGTATTAATTTAAGAAATAATGCTTATTAAGTCCATTTTGTATGAATTATTATCCTACAACAAAGTGATCCTGCCATTAAGGGTAAATTTCAGACGCTTCAAATATTGGATACGAATAAATTATTTTAAACATTAGCAGTGCAATTATAAAACAAGAAAAATGTTTAAAGACTTCCCCTTTGTACCTTTTTACTGCCGGCCACCTTGTCTATTGGTCAGAGGAGTGACTGTGATGCGGTGACCCTGGGTTCGAATCCCGACTTAGGCATGGATATACTTTCACTCTCTCTTGTCCTTCCTATGCGTAAATGACTGTGTTGTTAATGGCTGCTTGCAGAATAAACAGGTCTTATGGCATGGGCAGTTTGAACTAAATCGGACTTCCAACTTAACGGTCCTTGCAAAAATGGAAGCCGCGTACATATTCCGCCTTAAATCTGGTAGATGTGTCTACTCGGGCTCGCGTACACGAGTGGTTTCAGAAACAATAACAATTTCTAACATTTGTGATAATTAATTTGTAATAATCAAACAATAATTTCTATCATTTGTAATAATGTATAAATTGTTACAACGTAGGTAGATTAAAATGTAGGTTGAACAACTTCTAAAATAGCTTCCAAACATTAACTTCACAATTACTGAGTAATGACATTAGCTTTATACATTACTGCGAACTTATCTCCCTAAAAATATGGAGCGGAAAACTTGTTTCATAAGTTTTCTGATATTAACCCATTCATGCCCAAGTTTTTTTAACAATTTTTTTCAATTTTTATCTGCTTAAAAACTTACTTAGAATGGTTTACATACATTTTAGGCTTAAAATAGTTCGCCGTTGCCGTATTTATTAAGTTATTTAACGTCCTGTTTATGGGATATTTTGAGCAAATCTGAGCAAAATACGACCTTACTTGACTTTACTTCTGCAAAAACATTACAGAAGACATGTGTGATCAATTTTAAGCAAATCATTTTAAAATAGTTTAATTTTATGAAAAATAAGTTCACAAAAAAAACTTACTTTCTGTGGCTACCCATGCTGGATCGTTGCTTCACTGATTTGTCTGAAAATAGCTGTCAATAAATAAACTCTGATGTCCAAATAATGGCTCCAACCTTTTTTTTCAAGAAGAAGGGCTATTTAACTTGTGAAAAACAGCTTTAAAAAATGATATACCCATTACAGATTTTTGTATGCAGTAACTAATAAGTGTCCCGTTTTTAGACTACTGGGGATAAATGGGTTAAACATTAATTTCTCCTGAAAACGAATTTAATAAGCTTTCTGTCGCTTCAGTCTTGCTAGGAGAGTGGATAAATATTTTTCAGTTCTTTTTTGATAAATTAAAATACACTAAAAAATTTGACATAGTGCAAAGTTAACAGACACGACTGAAAGATACCCTGAAGGATGCATAAATTTCTTTTCCCGTTAAATTAAATGCAAGATGTGCGAAAAGTTTACGTCTCGAACTTGTAAATTAACAAACTCTACTGATGCAAAATTTATATTTTCAAATCTACAGCCATTTCTTTCATTTCGATTGAGTTTATTAAAAGTCTTATCGGGGAGCCTTCTTCTGCTTCTGACGTCTTTCGTTAATAAATTTAGAAAAGAGTTCAGGGTTTTTCCCTTTCTCGGAAAAAAATAAATGAAAGTCATTGTCATAACAAACTTTAAAACGGGGCAAATGTCAAATGATGTGTCATTTATCATGATAAAGTGATGAAAGAATATCTTTTTGTAACTCCAGATTCTCCATGCCTTAAAATTCAGTTTATTTATTCTGGTTTGTATTCATTTCACTTTTTCATCAAATCATTTATATGATTCATGCGGTGCTGGAGCTCTTAGAATGAAGTGCTACTTTTCTTCTTTTACGAACACAAGAGTAAACATCCAGAAATGATAAAAGTAGGTCATTGTTGGCAGAAATGATGAATGATGAGTTTCTCTAAATAGGGAAAGGAAAAAAAAAACACATTGGTTAGCCAAACTAATAATTCATTTTCATTTTTTCAGAACAATTCCTCACTATAATCCTTATTATACGAATCGTTGATTTGCTTCAAAAAAAGGCAAAAGCAGAGAATAGTTTTCCATTAAAGATATGACATTTTGTGGACTGATTTTCTTTTTTTAGAAAATGAATGGAAAATTGAAATAGTCGTGTCATTTCAAAAAAGCGAACTTGGTGAAGCAGATTCATTTCGTACGATAGTCAATGGTTTCTATTAATAGATTCAAATTATTAAGAAGTAGTTGGCCTGTTAAACAAAACATACTTATACAACTGCAAAAACTACAATGCAATTTTTGGTGCAGGAATTTGAAGTAAAAGTTGGCTCATAAAAATACCATACCCTCGATTTTTTTCCCATTTTCTACCTGTTGTAAAACAATCAACAATTTCTAGAGCACTTTAACTTATATATGTCCATTTCATCTTGAAATTTTACCTTCATCGAACTAAAATAATTTACCTTTAAAAAGATTTAAATTTTTGAAGCTTAATCAAGCTTTTTAAATTAGCCTTTAATAAATGATACTAAGTCTTTTAAATTAGCATTTAATAAATTATATTAATTCCTTTAAATTAGCCTTTAATAAATTACACTAACCCTTTAAATTAGCCTTTAATAAATTATATTAAGCCTTTTAATAAATAAGAATAATTTAATCGTCGAATGTGCTACACTACACAAATCTTTTTCTTGTGAGTGTCACAAGGAAACGAAGAAATTCTCTATAATTTTGAAATTTTGTGTTTCGGTGTGAAATCGAAAGGTGATACCCGATTTAAAAAAAATAATTGTTACGTTTTTTAAAGTCCTTATCAATCACAACTTTTCCGTACTATAGCGACTAGCAAACAAAAATTTTTTCGCTTAACCCTAACACTTGCAAAGTATTTTTTTATTAGTTTACAACTTTAAAATGAAATAACACAAAAGCGCATCAGTAACACAGATAGCGCATCAGTTTTTTTTTTATTGAAAAAAGCATCGAAAAGAAAATTAATACACTATATTTTTAAAATCAGAATCTTAAGAGGCGATAAAGTAGCGCAGCACCCAACGTACGACCAGCGTGCCATATATATATATATAATTTATACATTTATACACCACAAATGTTCATCTTAAATTATTCATAGCTAATCATCAATGCCTAAAACGAAAAATATATACTACAGTACATGTACTGTGATTGATTACTATAAACTAATATTTTACTCAACATAGAAATAGTAGCGAAAAAAAAATTACTGATCGTAGTTACTGCTCTTTAAAGACTGTCAAAATATAAACCAACACAATCCTAATTTAGTATTATAAATGTTGCATTCGGGAGGTCTTATAATTGTATAAATATTTTCTGATTTTTGAGTAAAGGTAGAAGAAAAATTATAACAAGAAGTTTCTAAGTTAGAGATGAGTTAATATGAAATTAAGCCTAAAATCAGGAAAGAAATAATTGCCAATTTACGCGTAAACTCATTTAAGGCAGTTTCAAACATGTTTCAGTGTTTGATACAAGAACGTGAAAATTAATGGCTCTTTTATCTCAATGGAAGTTTATTTTTCACGGTATTAAAGCATTTTTCTGAAACTAAAAACATTTTCTTTAGCAGCAGATTATTATAAATTGGTAGAAGGAGAAAATTAATGATTTTAAAGTTAAAAATAGCTATATTTTTCTCTTCAACGTTTCCGTATTAAATACTTCATGGAAAATCAAACTGTTGTTTTTGCCGTTTTAACTTTTATAAAAGGACTTAGCTTAAAATATTGACATAGAGTAATTTTACTCGACACTCGTTTAATTGATATCTCACTGCATGCTACGAGAAAAATAAAACAGTAACAAAATAACTCAACAATAATTGCAATAACACGAAAAAAATAGATGAAAAAGATGCTTGCAAATGCTTAATAATATCAGGCGTAGAGTATTATAGCTAGAGTGTCATGCTCTTTAACTGTGAAGATTTTACGTATTAATTTCATTAAGGCTGACCCAGTCCTCAATTTTTTACAGTAAAAACTGTATAAACAAACTAATTTTAAAAGACTACCACTGTTAAAAATTTTCCTGAAATGTTACGGTAAAAGTTACTGGCATCCATGTTGGTAGTAACTTTTTCGGTATTTTTTTTTACTGTAAAATATCACGATAGAGAAAACGAGAGCTAAAATGTGCGGGATGCAAACTACGAGGATCAAAAACAGGACCCAATTTTTATACACCACTTTGCTATCCACGATACCAGATGAGACACGTCAGGTAAGCGGAAATAGGGTGTCATGTGCATTACACAGTAAGTCACGTGATGATCAATTGGCGCTGCAATCGCTTTTTTTTTATCGGTAAAATTTACTGTAAAAAATTTCTGTGCTCTAAACGCTACATTTTACAGTAACATTTGACATAAAAGAGTCCTGAATTTTTAACAGCGTACGTTTGTACGTCTCCTCTCTACTATCATATTACCGCAATGTAAAAGTACTATGTGAAATTATGATGTACTTTCTATCTAAATTTTATATTTTAATGGAAAATCTAGAGTACTTTACTACATTTTTTTCTGAGAACATTTTCTATAAATATTAGACGAGTAAAGTTTTAGAGTGAAAAAAAAAGAAAGTAAAAGAAAAACATCAAACTTAACATTTTAAACACGTAAATCGGAATTATAATTTTTAATAAAAATTTTCCCTAACATCGGAGTCCAAAACCAAGCTCATTAAATCATTTTGAAATCATTTTTTGAATGTCAAGTTACCGAAAGATGAGGCAGTAAAATCAATATAAGAAAAAAAAAGAAGAAATATCATTCTGAACTTTCTTCAAAATTCAAAAAGAGAAAAAAATCAATCGAAAAGCAGGAATATAAATCTACTTTTGGAGTTTTCTAACTTTTGGTAAAAATTCCATATATTGTTACATTAAAATAAGATTACGAATGAAATGAAAAAAATTCTTTTATTGAAAATAGCACTCTTTTCAATTTAATGTGTCAAATGTAATTTACCAATAGATGCTTATAAAGCCAGAGAAAAGATTCGCTGAACTTTTTTTCATTTTTTCGTTTCTGTCCTCTGGTGCTTACATGAATCACTTTATGTTTTTGATTTTCTTCAGAGGAAAATTTCTTCAAACGTAATCAAAATCCTTATCACTCGTAAAAGATCAATAAACTTTCATTTTTCTTCCATTTTTTCTCACTAGTTTCAAGACAGGGTGTCATATTCATTTATTTGAAATGATAAAATTAACATTTCTGTAGATAAAATGTATCGATCAACGCAAGTCTTCTCATTTTAATTTTTTACTGAAATAAATACAAAATGAAATAAAAAAAAAATCTTGATGTAGCTGTTCAAGAGTTTAAAAATTATAACAAAATGACACTTACAAAAATTCGAGACTTTTTATTTAAAAATACCAACAAAACAAACTTTTGGTTTTTGCAGTGAACAATCTTAGAAAAATACAAAAATTATAAAAATATTTTGTTTTCAGCCTTTAGAAACAGGAAAAATAAATTATTGATAATTACTCCCGTCCCGCAAATATCAGAGATCGTTCTGAACTCTGATATAATAACTGCAACACCTTTTCTACTTTGTTTCTCTCAATTTCAGATGATAATTAATTTTACTTAGTTCTGGTTGGAGCTTGCAAAGTATATTAGTAAGCTGAGTTCTACCCAAGTAGCACACTTCGTTTTTTAAAGGTTGTAAAATGGTTATTAACGTTGTAACAACCGCTTAAAAACGTTTATAAAACGTTTAAAGGTTATTTGTGCTACCTGGGTAATGAGTACTTACAGCTTAACAATTTCTTCTCAAGGTATGTATTTTCTGGGAAAGGGGTGTTTTCTGGCTCACAGTAATTTGAAGGAAATTGATGAAGCATTAATTGGAAAACAACCGACTTTGTTGCTAACGAATTTAATTTTTTTTAATTTCGGATAACAATCATATTTTAAACAATTTTTTCCGCTAAAACTTTTTTTTTATTTTGGTTTTTCCGAATTTTTATGTTCTATGGTCGATTGCTCCAAGTTTTCTAAAATTAATAACTTTGCAAAAAAATTCCTGAATGTTTTCCTCATGCTAAAAGCCATACAAGAAATACTGATAAATCATATTATTTAAAGAGTTATACCATAATACATGAAAGAATCACCAAAAAAAAAAAAAAAGAAGTTTTCCTTGCAGTAAAGAATTAGTGCAATTGCGCTCGTACTTTTCATTTAAACTACTAGCTTAATTTTAAAAATAACTGTTTAACCAATTAAAGGAATTAGAAAAAAAAATATGTGTTTCGTTGATTCTGTTTTTGTTTTACTTTTTCAATGAACAAAACCCCCTGTAAATCACATACAACATTTATAAGATAAAATGTGGCAGTTTGTTTCAATAAAAATATTCTACAGTATCTTAGAGTATTAAGGATTTATCTTCTTCAGGGCTTTACACTATTTATTTGAACATCCACTGAAGCAAATATGGTATTAAAGGATTTAAAGCATTATGCTCTTCCGTCCTAATCTTTAAAGGTATTTTTTTTAAGATCAAAAAGAAAAAAACCCAAGATCCTACTCTTTTGTGTAACAGATTACATTTAATCTTAGCTAGTAAAAAGATAATCTAGTGATATTTTTTTCTTTAAACCTTAAATCAATGGATTTTTTTTTTCATTAATGCCTTTTGATAAAAAAAAAAAAAAAAGAATGTTTCAGAAAAGAAAATTTTTTCTTCCGACACGTAGCATGAAAAAAATTATCTATGTCTGTCTATCTTTGATCAGTTTACGCTCACTGATATTACTTGATAATTCACTTTCTTTTGTGAATAGCCAGGAAAAAGTACACATTGGTAGCTTTAAAGTAATTTTTTATACTTCCGCATCGCACACAATTCCCAGTTGTTCTTTTTTTTTCTTTTTTGAGCCTAAGTAATAAGAGATTGTTTCTACTCTGAAAACTCTTTGATGCTTGCTAAAAAATTCTACGTTCTGCCAAAAAAGAGCTCCGTTCAAGGGATTGGTAACATTTTTTTCTGAGAGATTTTGAGCATGCATATTTTTTTTCCACAAAAATAGCCTATTAGTGTATTCTCGTCAATTAAAAGTAATTTTAAATGCCAATAAATCTATGCATATGTTGTCCACAAAAATTTTGGAACAAAATATAAAGCAGAAGATAAAATTTCAAAATCGTTGTACACAGATATTTTCGATTCTGCTACAGTGCCAAAATTCGATTTTCATACTGCAACAGAAAAAGTGTAAGTAATCGGCCTGAAATTGCAAACTTGAGTTTTGGCGATTTGGTTAGGAAGGAAACAACCAACCCCCATAAACTACATTTTTCCTGGGTGTAAATCTCGCGTGTCTGGCTAAAAATTGAAGAAGAGACGTTTGCCTCTTGGATTTTATATGTCACATTAAAATTTAGCTTCGGTGTAAAGCTTCGGGAAAATGGCCGAAGCTTCGTCCCATCTCTAGTCTCAAGTAAAATTTAAGAACGGACTAACACCATACAGATTGTATCCGTCATACATGTTAAAGGTCTGAAGTAAACTATAACATGTATTAAACACTAACACTGCTACTTTTTGAATGTTATTTGAAACTTGAGAAGAAACAATTAGCGTATTCAAACTTTGTTTGGCACATATTTACTAAAATAGAACAAACACTGTCAGATTTGTTTTAATTTGATTTTTTTTTTTAAACAAAGTAATGCCTGACTTTTTTTCTTTTTGTGACCAATTAAAACACTAATATATGGCAGTTGTAGAACACAGTTCATCTCAGTTATTTGCAACTATCCACAAATCGAATTGAAACAGTATAATCGAAATATATTAGTACAATTTTCCAGTAAAAATGCTTATTGTTTTGAAAATTTAAATGTATTTAGAAGCATCTCGAGACATTAATGGGTTAAAGAACCGTGCATCGAACTGTTAATATTTGATACTATAGGAATTACATCTATTGTGCCTTTAAAAAAGAATTTAATGATTGATTTATTTAATAAATACTCTTTATAGCTCCAAATCTATTGTTTTCTGCGGAGTTACATGTGAATCACCCTCGTGAAAATCAATACGTTTGGTAAAGGTTTTTGTAAAAAGCTGTTTTTTTATTATTAAGTTAATTACCGCTAAGATATTGTCTTTCTTCTCCACGTCTTAAAGGTTCTAGGTAAAGAACGTTTTTAAGTGCCTTCCACAAGGCAAAAAAAGTCTTTTTTTTCCCTATTTATTGGTACCTATTAATTTTTATCACCATCATAAAATTTTAAGTGATTTTATCATTAAGAGCTCTGATCATTACCAGCTAACTGCTTTTGTCTCAGGTTTTGTTCGCTTTCTTAGAGTAAATTGAAGCGATCATTAAAAGGTACGTTTTTCTTTTGAGCAAAATATTTGGGTCGGAAAGCAGTTTTGTAACAATTAAACAATTTAAAAAGAATTTTAAACTAAAAAGGTTTTTATTTTAATTTTCAAGGTACAAAAAATATGTACTGCCTTTCAACAATGTCATAGAATAAAATAGTGAGGCATAAAAAATTAAACAAAATAGAAAAAATTTAAAAGATTGAAAAAATCCCTTCAGAACTGATTTCTGATAGTTCAATTAAAAATAATAATATTTTTCAAAAAGTGTAAATTTCTCTGAAAAGTGAGAAATGAGCTAATTATCTGACAAAAATATCTACTACTTTAACCTGTGATGTTTTGCTGGTTCAGGTTTATGAAAGAAACACAATTTCTGGTGCACTAAAATGTTCTTAGCAGAGTCTGAAAAAGTTTTTGTTTTTCTTTTTTTATGTTGTAACTTTAATTGGAATATTTTGATTTAAATCATAGTATTTAGACTTAAATGCAAGGAATTTTAGACAAAAAAGTATTTTAGCATTTAAGATTCAGGTTATTCAACTCCAGTCACATTCTTATACAATGTTTAATGCAGTTAAACATTCAACAGTAAATTAAGATGTAATAAAAAATAATTATTAGCTTTATGTGTTTCATTATGGTTTCCCCGAAATAATGGTTGACTTTTTGAAAAAATTACCCTTGAATAAACCCACAACTCAGAATTAAATAGTGAAGCAACTGAAATAGAATAAATATTAATTGAAAATGAATTTGTTTTGAAATAGAAATTTACAGTACAGTTTTTACTTTGCACAAGAAAAAGTTCCTACCGAAAGAAAATCTATTAATTTTTAACTATCCCGAAAGCACTTTTAAGTAGGTTAATAAATTTCAACGTTCAACCCGCAAAAGTTGCATAATATTGCAATACGTGTTTCGGCATTATAAGGAACACGTTTTTCAACGCAAAACATAAACTTTTGGATGAAGATCCAGTCTTTTTATTCTTTTTTATCTTAAGATATTAAAATGTGGATATTTTATTCAATACATACAGTGAAACTTCGTTAGGTTGAAGGGGTTCAAAACGAATTACTGCTGCGACGAACTACATTCCCGATCCTCGTTCTAATGTGTGTTGTTTATTTTCGTCGAATTAGATGAGCCACGGTTAAAACAAATTGGTTTTGAAGATCCCTTGGAGTTCGTTTTAACAAGGTTCGACTGTATTTAAATTCTTATAAGCGAATCATAAAATAGACTTTTGAAGCAAAAACATGTTTATCTGATATCAAGGTATAAACCTCTCTGAAATCCACTAAGTCAGCTGAATCCCTAAATTGAGCTGAAATAGTTCAGTAAATGATAGTTTTACATGAAAACTTCGTTTTTTATCCCGCGATGCAACAAGAAAGGAAGTTATATAAGTTTGACGTGTCTATGAAACTGTTTACGACAGTCTAACACTTAAACTGATGAACTGATTTTGAAGAAAAAAACATATATGAAAGGTGAGTTGGTCAAGAATGTTTTTAGCTAAATAGAGTCTTTGGATTAAATTAATTAACGAAGTTATTCAGTAAAAACCTTTAAAACGTTTTTCGCGATTTTGAAAGTGAAAACTTACTTAAAAATTAAAAAAAAAATAGTATCAAAAGAAAGAGAAAATGTTTCTGTATTTAATGCAATGGTGTTTTGAGTTTCGATGCTGTACAGAACTCGAATGATAACCTTTGTTAGCAAATGCGGCTAAGCCTATATTTACGCGATTAGAAACCGATGTCATCATTGGCAGACGAGGAAAGAAATCTCAATGATTTAGAAAGTTTATCTGTTGCCAGTTTCTGTTTATTAACAATTAAAACACTTGTAATTAATTTCAGCATGAGGCTTTTTTAAAAGGATTTTAAGTTTTCCCTCTTGGTTCTAATTTTTCGACTAGTAAATTTTACTAGTAAGGATTTTTTTTCCTTTTCCATGCTTACCATGTCCTTTCCAAGACAATTAAATATATTTTAATTTAACATGGTTTCTGACTAGTTAAGTTCGTTTTGCTGTGATATCGGCAATCTGGGTACGTATTTTTTGTTCTTTAATTTTTAATTTAATCTTAATACTTGTTATTTGAAATTAAAAAAAATCTTTATTTGTCCAAATAAAATAAGTTTATTGACACATAACATGTTCATACTACCTAGCTGGAATTCCGTAATAGTTTCTTCAATTGTCTCTTTTTGAATAAAGCCGCTTTTACCCCCCCCCCCCTTTTTCTTCCGTGTGAAAAAAAGTTTCGAAATTATTCTTGCATTGAATATCTCACAATCTGGAGAAACTTTTGAAAAAAAAAATAAAGGAAAAAACGACTTTTTCTGGAGGTCTCTTACAAAAGCGCTATTTTTATTTGAAAAATGCTTTTTTATCCACCATTTTAAAGGAATATTTTTATCCTAAAAGATTATATAGTCAAGGATTGAAGGGGCAAAAGGAAGATGAAAGCAGTTCTCTTTTACAATATGAGAAGATACATTTCGCTCTTTTTTCAACAGGCAAATACTTTTTCAAAATCTTTGATCTTCCTGCATCCCAATTCCAAATGCGCATGAGACAATAAATTATTCATATGCTGGTTTATACATTTTCAGTAAGTTTTCCGTAAAAATAAGGAAGAATAAAAGAAAGAAAAATTTTGTTTATGGATGTACTGCAATGCTCCAAAAGGTCGATATTTAGTATTGAAGCTCTAAATAGACTCATGCCAAGATCTAAAGCCAGCTGTGATCTTTAAAGTATTTCTGCATGCCCCGCAGTAAGACTTAGGCACAATCGTGGAGGACCTTGATTATCTAGTTTGAATCATTGGACGTTCAAATTATGGACGCCACATTTGATTGCATAAAACATAATTGGATTATTTGCTTATTGTTTCACATTTTTCTTTAAAATTGGCAGCTAATCACACCAAAGTTTTGAAAAGGTTGAAATTCCAGTTCATTCAAACTGATTATTTAATGCCTGAAAGCACATGCTTCCTTTTTCTACTCGATTGCTGTATCTGGACGTTCCTTACTTTATAAACCCCCGAAGCAACAAAGAAGGGAATAACAAGTTTGACGTTCTGTGTATCTGTCTGCGGTACCATGGAGTCTAAACAGATAGGCCGATTATGATAATTATTTTTTGGAAAAGAAACCTTATCGAGAGTGTTCTTAGAAAAGTCTCGTCCTTCTATGACTGCAATTACCGCAGATATTAGTTGAAAGCTTTGAAAATTAGCGTTGAATCTTTATTTACTCTCTTGGTAATGATGTCACTGTTGGTGATCAGAAAAAGAAAGCTCAATTACTTAAAAAGTCTTATCAGCTGCCAGGCTCTATTTTTTAACAAATAGATTCTTATGATTAATTTATTTTAATGCTTTTAAAGGGATTTTCACTTTTCCCTCTGGATTTTTTTGATTCGGGGGACTGGGAAGCGGATACTTTCCTTTTGTTCTAAATATGATGAGTTTATAATTATCTTTGTTTATTTATTCATTTACTGTGAAAGATAAAAGAGTGATTTTTTTTTCAAACTTTTTTGTAAAATTATTAGATTTCTAATCGATTGGGAATCTTCTCGCTGTATAATCAGCTGGGTGACGACAGCTTGATCTACTGGCCAGTTAGGCCATAAATAATAGATTAGGTGGATTATTTTACATTTTAAAACAAATGTTAATGTTGTTTAAAGTACTTTTTAATTATTTAGCGAAATATTTGAAACTTTAAAACAACTTTAGTAGTTTTTTTACACGTATGTGGGAATTTGAGTCAAAGAAATTAATTATTTTACATGAAGGTGAGGAGCGATTTCATTACGTTCTTTTACCCGAGGCGAATGAGACAGAGAGAAGCATTTTAGTTAAACGTTTTAATTAAAATAATTTGATTTCTAAGCGATCTGAGCTTTCTTTATTCACTAATCGCCTGCGTTGTGGAATCATGGTCACTTGGTGAGTTAAACTATAAACATGTAAGAGAGAGCAACAATCTTCAATCAAAACTAAAACATTTAAAGACGTAAAATTGTAAGAATGAAAATGCATACATTCATCTAATTTAGAAGTAATTGTGGTTGAATAATTGCTGTGCCTGACATTTTTAAACAAAATGTTGCTGAAATTTTTAAGTAGTGTTTCTTCTAGACAACACAATTTTAAGACCAAAATGTTACACAAACACTTATTACGTTATTTTCACTAAAAGAGGATACTTAATATTACATTATTAAAAAAACACTTCTATTTTGAAATGTTTCTTTTACCTGAATATCTTTGTTCCTCAAGATAATTTAATTTTTTAGAGCATGGAGAGGAATAAAAACTTCGATGCGTTTATCCTTTAAACTCCGTAATTCTCTTTTTCTCAGAAATTGCATTAGTGAAGCAGAAACCGTGACGTAATATAAAGAGAAATTTCACATAAAAATAAACGTCGTACAAGGTGACCTTAGCATCGGTGTGCTTTCCTCTTTTCAGAAACATATTACTTTCGTCTTTCCTTTCAAAACTATACAAATTTGAAACTTTGAGTTCACTGCGTAAGGCAACATCTGCTTAAAATACCTCCTACGTCTCACTTGTCCTGATTTAATGCATAATTCAATAGATGGCGTCCATATCAGATTAGCAAATTAAGTTTGCGAAATCATACTGCAACAAAGTTCAGCAAGTCCTGCTTTCGAGATTATGGATGCTTAGAAGGGGAGCGAGATTTTCGACTAAGGCTCGACTTTGACTTTAAGCTTCTTACGTTCGTGATGGATAATCAGAAAGTCAAAGATTACGTAATGTCTTTTGGTTCGACTTTGGTTTGCGTCCCCTATGTAGAATAGAATATGTAACAGGCACTGTTGATAATTCTGCTAAAAGATGGGAGTAAAGGTTGGCTGCGCTTGAAATACTGGACAAGAGATAAGAAGAGAGTGATATTTTCTCTCGTAATAGTTACTGTTGGTGAAATAATTTGAACTTTATTAACAGTAAAAAAGCAATTTTTATTGACTTTTATTACAAGTGATTTGTCTTATATCTACGGTAAAGAATGATCTTGGATGGATTTGACAAGCTTTTGATTCGTTGCCAAAAACAAAATTGAAAAAGTCAACAAATTAATTTCAAGCCTGAATTTAAACAAGCATAAAACTAAATTTTGGGCTTTCTAAGCTTTCCAATCATTACTGGTTTCCGAAGCTTTCCTTGATTTAAATCGTCAGTTTAAAAGCGATTTTAAAATGTTTTCTTTTTGCATAGTGTACTTTAAGCAGGATTTTTGAAAACTAATCTGTTCACAGCTACATAACCAATGATTGTTACCTGGTATTATTGCAACCATTAAAGCAAAATATTCATGCCTTAGCTTTTAATTATAATATTGATGCATTAGCCTGAACCATTTAAATTAAAATCAAGTACCCTGTTCTTTTTCAGTGTTAGGAGATGCTTTCCCACTAAACATTTTCTTGTTGATGAGTTCTCAAGTTTACTGCGAAAATTCCTAAGCTTAATTTCTGACTTGCCATTAAGGTCATATCTAAAAAACAGTAGTAGTATAAGTGTATGTTTTCAAGACTTTAGTTTTACTGAAGTTAAAATACAGAAAGCTGTGTTGACATACACTGAAGTGACAAAAGTCATGGGATACCTCTTAATATCGTGTCGGCCCTCCTTTTGCCCGGCGAAGTGCAACAACTCGACTTGGCATGGACTCAACAAGTCGTTGGAAGTCTTCTGCAGGAATATTGAGCCATGCTGTCTCGATAGACGTCCATAATTGTGAAAGCGTTGATGGGGCAGGATTTTGGGCACGAACAGACCTCTCGATGGTGTCCCATAAATGCTCAATGGGATTCATGTCGGGCGATCTAGGTGGCCAAATCATTCGTTGGAACTGTCCAGAATTTTCTTCAAACCAATTGCGAACAGTTGTGGCCCGGTGACATGGCGCATTGTCATCCATAAAAATCCCATCGTTGTTTGGGTACATGAAGTCCATGAATGGCTGCAAGTGATCTCCAAGTAGCTGCACATAAGCATTTCCAGTCAATGTTCGGTCCAGTCGCACTAGAGGACCAAGTCCATGCCATGAAAAAACAGCCCACACCATTACGGAGCCACCACTAGCTTGAACAGTGCCTTGCTGACAGTTTGGGTCCATGGCTTCGTGGGGTCTGCGCCACACTCGAACCCTACCATCGGCTCTTACCAGCTGAAATCGTGACTCATCGGACCAGGCCACGGTTTTCCATTCATCTAGGGACCAACCGATATGCTCACGTGCCCACGAGAGTCGCTGCAAGCGATGTCGTTCTGTCAGTAAAGGCACTCGAGTCGGTCTTCTGCTGGAATAGCCCAAGAAATCCAAATTTCTCCGCACAGTTCTAGCAGACACGTCCATTGTACGTCCCACATTGATTTCTACGGTGATTTGACGCAGTGTTGCTTGTCTGTTAGAATTTACGACTCTTTGTAGACGTCGCCGGTCTCGATCTTTAAGTGCAGGCGGTCGACCACTGCGCTGTCCATGGTGGGATGTTATGCCTGAAATTTCATACTCTCGGCACACTCTTGACACAGTGGATCTGGGAATGTTGAATTCTCTAACGATTTCCGAAATGGCATGACCCATGCGTCTAGCTCCAACTAACATTCCGCGTTCAAAGTCTGTTAATTTCACGTCGTGCGGTCATCATCACGTTAAAACCTCTTCACATGAATAACTTGAACAGAAATGAAAGCTCTGTAAAAGCACTGCGCATTTATACCTGTTCTATGCGATGCTACTGCCATCTGAAAATTTGCATATTGCTATCCCATGACTTTTGTCACTTCAGTGTATATTGCGATGTTGACATCGCAAACTCAATTTGTAATTAATAAAATAAAAAGATAAAAAACTTGCAAATGCAAATAAAACGCAAAGTTTTATTTTTAAGCGAACCAATACACATGCAGAATAATATTTTTGTACATATATATTTTAAATTTAAAAAAAATACCCAAATTATATGATTTGTGAAACAATATTGACTTGCATAGTTTATCAAAAATGTCAGTTTTCTTCTATTTCTGTTGCAACTGTAGAATAGTATCGTAAGAAAAATAGAACATAAACAAAAATTTGTCATATGACCCGTCATTTGTAATCCGAATCCTCCTATTTTATCAATTACTTTCAGTAGAAACAAATTACTATATTATTAAAGTTATCGTATAATTTGAATTTCAAGTTTTGTTTTGAATACAAAAGAAAAGTTTTTCCTTTTTTCTTTTGAAAAATAAGCATATCTTATAACATTTTTTTCTGTAAAAGTTGAGTAGATGATAATTATTTATGTTAAAGAAAAAAAAATCATAATGTAAAAGGAAAAAAATGAGCGCTTTTTTCCTTTTCCTTTTAATGAGGCCATTTCAAATTTCGGGAAGTAAGCAGGATAAAAAGAAAACTAAAAGATAACACGGACATTTTTTCTTAACTTTTATATTCATGTATGTTAATTGCGCGGAAATTCGTGATAAGACATACTGTTTTTCTATTGTTCCCTCACTCAAAAAACTTTAAAAGATATCTCGATTTTTTACCCGACATTTTTCCTCCTTCAACCATTTTTTAAGGAAAACTAAATTAGATTAAAGAAAGAGTAGTAAAAAGTGACCTACGTTTTTGCTTGATGAGTTTATTTGTGCTTCTTCTTTTACAAAAAGAATAACGAAATACAAAATACAATGCTAATTACTCAAACGAAGGGGGATAAGCTAATGATACATGCAATTAAACGAAATGAGATAGGCTTTAGAAAGTCGTTTGGTATTTCATTAAAAATAATTTTAAAAGCTATTTACAAAATAAGTTGATTTATAAAATGCATAGCCTTAAATGCTTATCGTGTCTTAATTGCGTTTAGAGTGATTTACTTCTTTTTTATTTTTAAATCGTGTCTCTGAAAATATTAATCATTGTGTTTATTTTTGTAATTCAAATAGAAATTATTGAAAATGTTAACAACTTGCTTTGAACATAGCATGTATTAAACTGGACGTATGAATGACACTGAGGCAGGTACTGCAAATGTTTTTTTTTTTTTTTTTTTCAAATTTAGTTTACAAGAAATAACTAGAAACTCAAAGGTAAGAAAATTAATTGGTGTGTGGCAGGTGGAAAATGATACACCATGGCTTTAGGTCCTGCTAATATGAAATATTAACGTAATATGATACACACTGCATATGACATTTCTGCATATTCAATTCTGGATTTTGTTTTATTGACTGCTTTAGAAGTAACCCAACTATAGAGACATCAATATGCAAACAAAATATTTTCTGTGGGCTCACATCCTTTGCAAAGAAAAGGAGTTTTAATGGTTGAGGCGTTTTTAATGGATACATTTTAAAACGAAGAATTTTTTTATTCTTTATGTAAACACACGAACATGGAAATAAATAAGTAAAAATAAAAATTGAAGAGCAAAAAATAATAAAATAGAATTTTTGTCCCAATTTTGGTCATAGTATGAAATTTTAGAGCATATTCATCTAGGAAAAAATACATAATGTGAGATAAACTACTGCACGATTCTTTACCGAGGCACTTATTTTTGAAAACAATCTACTTAAACTGAAATTGTTTAGTCCTTAAGAATAAAAGCTTTTCAATCACTGCTTAAAGAAACAAAAACAATGTCATTAAAACATAGGATGTAAGTAAATGATTTGCATCCCAATAATTGTTCGTTTTAAAAAAAGATCGTAAATACTTCTTTTTTTCTCTGCGAAAAATAAGCCGCTTTAAATTTTCAGGATTATTAAATTAAATTCGACCGTGGAATCGATCAATAAGTTATTTCGTCAATTAAGTCAACGAAATCTTGTTTTGCATTCATTATAGAAAAAAATAAAATTAAAAACTTCCGAGTTTCTATAATCTCTTTGATTTTTGATGCAGAAGTTAAAATTTTAGTGCTACCTTTCGTAGAATAAAATATTCGAATTTCACTGAGAGACAGTAGCATTAAATATTTTTAAACCGCTTAACAAGGTACTTAAAGTTATTTTAAAAACATCTTTTGTAAATATATAGTGCGTTAGAAGTTCTTTAAGATGAAATTTTTCTAAAGCAAATATGTTCATTAGAACGCCTTTCGGGAATCGGGATGTCTGGAATCATTGTTTCATAGGAGCTTGGTTGTTTTTTTTTCCTCCTTTTGTTATTTCTTCTTATAGCAAATAGCCTATAATACCTTAGCATTGAGTTAAACTTTCGTCAAACCATATAAATAAATGGGAGTTACAGAAGATATTCATTGTACTATTAACAGTCGTATCAAATCCCTTTTTTATGTAAGACACAGAAAGCATTTGTGACACCAAAAATTACCGAAAAAGTTAACGTCATTACTAAGAGTACACTGGTGTCATTCAGTGACTCTCTATCGCCACTGATGTTTGTACATATGTACATATTCAAAATACATTTACATATGTTTTAATATGTACAGTGATAGAAAAAAAAACGAAACACTCGCTCGTATTCGAGGACTATTAACACTAGAGACCCGTGTAATGCGTTATTTTTTCAGAAATAAGGTGCTCTACAAATTTCTAGTGGTAAATTGTTGTTAAAGGGTCGTCTTCATATAAAAATCGGCATCAACTTGAAAATTTTCTATGAAAACCACCGTTTTTTATCACATATTTGTGATCAGCATCATCATTTTACTTTATATACCAAATCGTTTTAAATTTTCTCCAGCCGTTGCTTCACAATTACACTGAGAAAAAAACCACCCCGTAATGTTAAAAATATTTTTAATACCTGTGCACGTAATACCTAAACCACGTTGGGTGCGGCAAAGGTTGTTTGTTTATATCAAAGTATGAACCAACCCAATAATAAAAAGGTCCTTTACTTCTTCTCTAATGAAATTTTGATTTTTTTTTTTTTTGAATTATAAAATTAATATTTGAAAAAATGATGATCTGGAACCATATAATATTTTGATGGAGAAACAATCTATAAGGGATTTAAAAGGAGAATCCAAAATGGGAGCTCAAAATATCCAGTAATTTTCAAGATATGCTAAAAGATCCATTTTTCGGACAAATTAGGGACCGTATAGAACTGTTAAAACTGAAACAACAGCAGTGATTTTCTATTAAAAAATGGAATTTGCTTATCCACCAGTTGCAGAATGCACTCAAAGTTTTATAAAGTATTTTGGCTATAACGCTAATTATATGTTCAAAACGAAACGGTTAATAAAACTTCTGAGTACATTTTAAAACTGGTAGACAATCCATTTTTTTTCAATAGTGAGAAGTTTGCTTTCATTCAACATGCAGCAGTTCAGATATTTTTTTCGCAGATACTTGATTTCCACAGGGAAATGTGGTCTCTCGGAAGTTTTTTCGGAATAATCTGGCGATTCGGCGCCTTATTAAATTATGGGGCACGGTTATAATATTATTGCCAATCCTAATACAGCAGTTTATGTTAATAAAAAGACTTTTGAAACGTAACCTCTCTCCAGGCAGAAGGTATGGGCTGCCTGAGTTAGTGCGTAGATAAAAAAAAAGTATGCATCTATTTTTGTTTAATCAAAAAGATAGAATGTTGCATTTTTTCGTTTGAACTCTAACAGTAGGATTTTTTCTCCTAAGTTTCAAAAATATTAAAACTTAGCTTTAGTTAATTTCTTCAAATAAATATGATTTTTCTACTCTTTGTATACTTTGACCTTGAAAGTAGCATTTTAAATGTGGTGATTGTCCCAAAATCATTGTTCGTTCATAACTTTTGCTCTCCTGGTGCTAAAGTAATGCCGCTTGATACCCAGCTTACTTTTTGAGGTCCGCACCTATTTATGAAACCAAATGTAGGGGTTCCTATTCGAAAATTCAGACTTTGTGTTCATTTCACTTTGTATATGGCCCCTTCTCAATATTTATTCACATAGTTTTGTAGAAGACTTAAATCCATGTCAGAAGACAACTTTCTTTTGTTCAAAGCAAGCAAAGTAGCCGAATAATTCAGAGTGTTTCGGTTTTTTTTTTCTATGACTACCTCCTTCTTACCATAGAAGCATACTATCATCCTAAAGTTCTTCAATGCTTAGACGCTGTGCTGTTACGATGGCCATAAACATAACTTCAATGTTCCATTGCTTCACAATCGAACTAAGAAACCACCCATGTTCAAAATATTTTTTGATACTTGTGCGTATAATACCTAAACCACTTTGGGTACGGCAAAGATTATTTTTTTTATTTAGAAGTATGAACCAACTCAGCAATAAAAACGTCCTTTACTTCATTTCAGATGAAATTTTGAATTTTTTATGAATTATGAAACTGATATTTGAGAAAATGATGATCCGGAACTACATAATATTTTGGGTAAGAAACAATCTTGAAGTGATTTCAAAGAAGAATCTAAAATGGGAGCTCGAAATATCCAATCGTTTTCAAGATGTGCTAAAAGATCCTTTTTTTTTTGTGTGAAATTTGGGGACCATATATAACTGAGCAAACAGAAACAACGGCAGTGAATTTCTATGTGAAGAAAGAGGAATATGCTTATACACCAGCAGCAGAAAAAACTCAGCATTTTTATAAAGTATTTTATTTTCAATGGTAACTATACGTTGATAGCGAAACGGCTAATGAAATTGCTTCGTATATTTTGAAACTGGTAGACAATTCAATTTTTTTAAGTAATGAGAAATCTGCTTGCATGCAACATACAGCAATTCAGAAAACTTCTTTCGTTGGTGCTTGATTTTCACCGGAAAATGTGGCGTCTCGGAAGGTTATTCGGAATAATCTGTGACCTTCGGCGTTTTTTTAAATTATGTGCCACGATTTTAAGATTATTGCCGATCCTAATACAGTAGTTTAAAAATACAATGACTATTAAAACGTAACATCTCTCCAGCAGGTATGTGTTGCCTGAGTTAGTGCGTAAATAAATGTATGCATCTATCTTTGTTTAATCAAAAACGTATAATGTTGCATTTTTTTCCTTGAACTCTAACAGTAGGATTTTTTTTTCCAAAGTTGCAAAAAAAATTATAACCTCAGCGACATTCTGGAATTTTTAATGAAGAACTTGATGTGAAAAATAGCGAGTAGCCTTAGTTAATTTCTTCGAAAAAATATGATTTGTTTACTCTTTGTAAACTTTGACCTTAAAAGTAGCATTTTAAATGTGGTGCTGGTCCCTAAATCTTTGTTCGCTAATAAATTTTGTTCTATTGGTCCTAAAGTAATGCCGCTTAGTATCCAGCTTACTTTTGGCCGTCCGCATCTAATTATGTAACCAAATGTAGTGGTTCCTATTGAAAAATTCAGACTTCGCGTTCATTTCACTTTGTATCTGGCCCCTTATCAAACTTTTATTCACAGTTTTAAAGAAGACTTTAATACATGTCAGAAGACACCTTCTTTTTGTTCTTAGCAAGTATAGTAGCCGAATAATTCAGAGTGTTTCGGTTTTTTTTCTATGACTGTACCTACTAAACACAGTAAAGATGTCATAATTACGAGGAAGTACCCCTCGTAATTATAAAATATCTGCAGTCAAATTACAGTAAATACTAAATTATATATATTCTGTTATTTTTGAATTACTTTATCATTACTCTCCTCCCAACAATAAAAAAATATTTTAATGCTTCATTAGCATATACACTTTAAGTATTAATTTTATAATCCATTTTTAAAATATAAATGTTTTTTTAAAACTACCCACTGTAACATCCCAAACATTTATTATTTCATTTTGTTTAGTAACTATATATTTAATAATAACCTCAATAAAAATAATAAAATCTGAAAAACAGTAAATTATTTATTTTGCAAAAGTTAAACACACAAAGAGAACCAGGTAGGACAAGTTTTGAAAACAAAACATGGGTTTGTTTACATCTTTGTACTGGTGTATAAGAAGTAATTTTAGTCAAATAGTGTTGTGCACATAAAAGCATATTTTTTTTTTCATAAAGTCAAGCACACAAAAAAAAACCTATCAAATAAATTAAACAACGTTTTTTTTCTGATCTAAAACCGTATAACTTTACTAGAAGCTCTTATTTCTTATTAAAAAAAAGCCAGAAGGAGTTATTTAATACCAACTAACGGAAGTAAAGTCAATTATGTTTTTCTCTTAAAAATATACTGAAACATTTAAGTATTCTGTGTGCCCGAAACTTTTAAGAAGAGCCCTAAATTTAAAAGTAACGCATCAAAGTAAATACGTTTTCGCCATATTCTTGTTCATGCTGTTGTGAACATAAATTTATGGGGGCAATTATTTAAGATTTATGATAACATTTTGGATGTTCTGTGTAAACAACGTGGACAATTCATTTCCAAAATGAGAGCCGAAAATTTATATGCCCCAGCTGTTCCTCACTTTATCTTCATTTTCAATTAAATTTAATAATATTCTTACGCATTCTTTTTTTTATTTTGGAGGAGCATAATAACAGTGGGAATGAAATGTGCGTAAAGGGAAAATAAAAATGCATACTTTCCTCATCACTTCAGGGCTATGAAAATTCTCCCAATTAAGTAATTAAGGAGGTTCTTAATAGTAGTTACATCAGTATAGTACATTCAATTAATTTATCTATAAGACTTAAGTACCCTAAATGATTAAGGATATTTAATCATCCATACTCTTTTGGAGTAAATAAGCACTGTACTAACGGGAAAATACTTTGTTTCTTTTACTAATAAAGATAGTTAATTACTTTTTCTTCATTAAAATAATAAATGTGCTTAAAATCTATTATTATGAACAATTCTGTTTTGCTATTTTTGAAAACATTAAAAAAAAAAAGAAACTTTTAATACTGCTGCTCTTAAAACGATTTCAACGCACTTTGATTTTCAATAAAGAGCTATTTGGTTTGTTCATTACTAGACATCCATATAGCAACAAAAAATTTTAAGCTCTTCTGTTTATCTTGTGATATATGTTAGCTTTTTTTATTTAAAAGGATTTGTAATTTAATTGCGAGTTTTTCTTTTTTCCTAGAACTTATTATTCATTATAAAATATTTTCCATTTAAAGAGTACTTTATTTACAAAGAATGATTTTTGTATGATTTCATTAATCTGGTAGCTTAAGTTACAGAAAAAAAGAATCAAATGTCAAAATCAAGTTATTTTATGATTATGACTTTTATGTGTTTTATGTTAAACAAATTAAATAATCTAATATTCAGGCCCCAAAACATTTACTGGCTTTCAGATAGCTGCTAAAAAGCAATATCTTTCCTTTTTTTTTTAATTTGAAGCATTATTTAAATTTTCAATATTATTTCCCTGACAATTGAAGCTCATTTTAACTGTATTTACGGGTTTGGGGACCCGTCGCAGTACTGTCTTTGGGGCTCCTGTTGTCTATTCCAAAATTTTGTGAAACGTTTATTTCATGCATTTTAAAATCCTTTTCGAGGAACCCTTTGGCAGTGGCGGCAACATTTGACACCTGGTGAATCCTGTCCCTGATTATACACACCCTTTGGCGTTGCACTAAGAATGATTCGCGGCCTTTTCACAGCAACAGGGCTAGGGAACATCATCCGCCGTTCGTTTCGCTCACCAACCTGTTCGACACCTGCGGTGGCTCGCTTGTCAACCTGCATGTGCTGTTGTTATTTCTGAAACTACCCAAGTAGCACACTTCGTTTTTTAAAGGTTGTAAAATGGTTTTTAACGTTGTAACAACCGCTAAAAAACGTTTATGAAACGTTTAAAGGTTATTTGTGCTGCCTGGGTCGGATGCCAGAGCCTGAGTACATACATTTACCCAATTTAAGGCAAAATAGGTACGGGTTCCGTTTTTACGAGCATCAGTAAGGTGGAAGTCCTATTTATCTCAACAACCATGCCATAAGACCCGTTTGTAGAACCGGCAGTCATTCACAACGCACTCATTCACACAGAGAAAGGACAAGGACCGGAGAGAGAGAGAAATGACATCTGTACCCTTGCCGGGATTCGAACGTGGAGCCTCCCCATCCGCATTCAGAATTCATTGATCACAAAACAAGCGACAGGCTCAAACCTTATGTGACGGGTCGCAAGGCGCCAATTGTGCGTCAACCCGGGTAGCTTTTGCCAAAAATCCTGCACCTATATCGGGTACCTATATCGGCATTGGCGGTACAATTACTGACAAACAGACAAGGTGTTTTGATATACAAGATTTCTCGAAACTTTACTCGTGAACCAAAGTGGCAACATCTGTTCTTTTCTTCTAATCAGCGATACAGCATAATACAGGATTCTGATTCCCTTTTTATTCCCTGTTCTTCCTCTGCAAAGTCTCTAGTTATTGATTCGAGCTTTCCGAATCTAGATTTACAATCCATGTGCATCTGATAAAACATCCGTCATTTGTTTAAAAGCCATGTTGACTAGTAAATTCAGTTTTTTAGTAACGGCAATTCCTCTACTTACCCAAGGAAAAGCTACAACTTAGCAGAAGTGGAATCAATTGCCGATTTTATCAACCCAGTGAAAAAACAAATTCAAAACAAAAAGTAAGCTTGATTGTTCCAGATGGAATAATTTTCCATACCTTAAGGAAAAAATACAATTACGAAGTATTTACACATAACTTTGTTATGTATTTTTTGAAACATCTTTATTGACTAACGCTTCATGTTAAGCGTTTATATGCTAAAGGGTTTTTTGCTTTAATAACAATTATTTCACAAATTTTATTTCCAAAGTGGTGGCAGGGTTATTTTCTACAACTTAATGAAACACATAAGCGATAAAATGTATACTTCAGAGTTTATGAACGCCATCAATCGCAACCTATTCAGAATTACTAATGCATAGCTGTGAAATCCACTATAAGCTCTAAATCTCTAATAATCCTTCATTGAATATAGAACTGAAGTACATAAAGATCATCAATATTCACTAATTCCGCCTTTATATTTCAATGATTCATCACTCACTGCATTTTATAAGCCAAGAGAAGCATTGTTTACATAATAAGGGAAGAATGCAGTTTTAAACTATTATTTTCTTCTGCAAAACAAGTTGATCTTGTTGAAATTTCTCCGAAATTAAGGATTAATTACAAATCATTATTTAAAAAATAACATTTTTGATTGTGAGCTAGGTGAGAATTACCTTTAGCTTTAAAAATATTTTTTGAAAGTATCAGTTACAAAGCTTATTTCAGCTTTTGTAAGCAAATCGTAAAATAAAACTGTTCGAAAATGCACATATGAAAAAACTAATTTTATAGCTAGCCAGAAGCATCGCATTAATAGTAATTTTTTAGAATAATTACATGCTGAAAAAGCTTTTAAAAATTCTTTTGAATTGATAGTTTAAATTTTAAAAAAAGTCTCGAAAACCTGAATTTGAAAAATTTCAAGTTCCCGAAAATCTCCAAATGTGAGCTCAAAAAAATAAATAATGCAAATTTAATCTAATGCAAAAAATCACGGTTTTCTTTTGATATATAACGGCAATGTGTGAGAATATTTTTCTGCCTTTATACTAGAGAATCTATGGAAACATGTTAATATTGGACTAAGGTAATAATAAGAGAATAATAAAGGAATTGCATCACATAATGTTTAATTTTCATTATGTGTTTGTTAGTGTACCAAAATTTAAAAGAGCCGAAGCGAGAATTGGATAAAAACTGAATGGAAAATTTCATTACCTACATACATACATACTCACATATAAGTGAAGGCAGTAAAAGTCTGTTGAAAATTGGGGTTTCTTGGCTCGATGACCTAGTTGTTATCTCTTTTGAACATATAACCTTCTTTTTATCGTCGCTGGTCTTGCAAACAAACTGCTCTTTTCAGTTGTGGATATATCTTTTTACTTCCTTTTACGTAGTAAAGGAAGTGTTGCGATCATGAAAAAAAGTTCACTCAAATTTGGGTCTGAATTTTGGTTTTGCTCACCCCCGAATGAATGTCGAATAGTTTTTTCGACCTATCAGCACGTGCATATCTACCTCCCAACATATAACCAGCAGAAAAATCATTTTCAACCACCCCCGAGTAAGTTACGACGAGTTTTGTCGTGACGCCTTGTATGTGCGTATGTATTGTGCGTATGTATGAATGTCGCAAAACTCAAAAACTATATGCCGTAGAAGCTTCTAGTTAGGTATGTAGGCTCTGAGGGGGGTCTAGTTGTGCATTTCTCCTTGTGGTTGCATTCGAATGTTCCCTGGGGGTGTTTTATCCCCTTTGTGGGGGTTAATCAGTGTTAATTTCAATGCAGACTTTTGTGACATGAACTGGCACGACCACTTGGCGATACATCGCCAAGCTTTTGGTCGCCAAGTTTTTGACACCAACTTGGTGATACATCGCCAAGTTGGTGACAAATTTGGCGAAAAAAAAGTATTCTTTGAATTTGGGTTCAATTTGGCGCTTTTGGCGATATTTTGGAAAAAATCCACTGAATGATGTTAAAATCAGCAACATTTAGAAAACTAATCATTGCAAAATATTTTTTTGCATTGTTTCGTTGCAACCTAGGGGTTTTAATTTTTAAACTGTTATCTTGCTCTCTGCAATTTACGCATAAAAAAAAAAGTAGTGTGGGATCCATACCAGATTTTTTTTACCAAGTTTAAGTATTTTGTTTAACAAAGACTCCTGACTTTGGAATGAAAGCTCTTAAAAGATTAAAAATATGAAGCATATGATAGTCACTTCTTTATATCCTAACTACAACGTCTACTAACAATAAAAACATCATCTAACTTAATTGTCTTATAATAATTTCAAGCAATAAACTCCTCAATTTTACATTTATAAAAGATGACAGTAAAAAACAAAGTTTAGAAATTACACAAAAATATCAGTGTTTTTAGATTTTATACCTAAATACGAGCACAAAGTAAACATTTATGAACAGTAAAACTTTTAAAGTTGACCGCTTTTGTCACACGTACAGAATCAGTCCTATTCATATACATCAAGTCCCTCTTTGGCCTTGTTAAAAATGTTTATGTACAGTTATTTTCAATTCTCTTAAAAAGATCTATGCTAGTAAATAAGTCATTCGTCAAAATAACTTTAAAATTTACGAGAGGCTAATTATTCAAACTATAAGACTTTCATTCAGTTGACATTTATTGAGTTTTGAAAACTGAATAAACATTCTTAAGACATCTTGAAAGAGCAGCTAATCCTCTTAGCAATTAAGATGGATGCAATAAGAAGAATTTTTAAGTCAAGGGTATTAAAGTTGCTTTGTCTAAACATTTCCTCTACATTATTACTTTGATGTTAAACGCCGTAGAATTTCCAAACATCATAAATAATTGATTCAAGCATCTCCTAATTTATTGTCGTGAGACTCCGAAAATCGATTAATGTAAAGCAATGTGCTTGTTAAAGAGTTGTTCACTAAAAGTAATTTTGATTTAAAATGTAGCATTTTTCAAAAATAGCTGTTTTGTAGTTGTATAAGCTTACAATTAAAAGTTTGTTATTGCTATTTCAGTGCAAGGGTTTATAGTAGTCTAGTAATGCATTGTGAAAAATATCTTCTGCTAAGCAAAATTTATTTTATTCACTGTTCTAGAGCTTGAGTACTTCCCCTTGCGGTGATTTGAGAAACTAGTTGAAGCGGTAAAACATTTCAACTTCTCGCGACAAGACAGAGGTCACATTGGATGGGTCACATTCCATCTAAAAGGATTGGTTTTGGTTTTACCTTATTCAGCCATCATTAACCTTATACTGCGGTGCTTTCTATATCTTATTTGAATTGCGAATTTCAAAAAGAAAATTTTAGGCGAAATATTTCATGCCATTGAAAATTAACTGCAAGTCAATAAGCGAAAGCATTTAATGAAGCTTTATACAATAATCAAATACGTATTAAACACATGAAAAAGTAGGGGAAAATCAAGTCCACGTTAAGAATTAAGAAATAAACAAAACCTGAATTGAGCGAGTTTCTGCTTTTAAATAAATGTACATTAATGAGAATATTGCATTTTTGCACTCTTTTTTCATAGACATAACCCCAAATATACAAAATTATTGCAACAATAATTTACTTCGTTGCAATACAATAATACATAGTTGAAAACAAGATTAATATATTTTTGTGAAAGCAAAAAATCTGGTGTGGGCACCTCACTACTTCCTTTTATGTCTGTTTTGTAACCAACATTTTTTAATGGCTTAAAAGCTGGGTTGACTGTACGTGTGCACAAGCGTTAGAAGTAACACTTTTCTAATGAATAGCATGTTAGACATTTTTTTCTTGCACATATAAAATTAAAGTAAGCGTGGAAAATAGAAATGTTAAATGCAAAAAAAGATCTCTTTAGAGTCATAGATCAAAAATTAAATAAACCTGAATAGAACGTGTATAGTGAAAAAAATACAATCTAATAGTGCCTTAAAGTGAGAAAGAAAACACTTCAAACAATTACGCTGTTTGTTACAAATTAATCCAAAAAATATAAATAAGTACATAAAACGCACGTAATACAAACGAACATACAGACGTCATGAGAAAACTCGTCGTCAAAATAGATGTTAGAGTTGTCCATACATTTGCTGGTAGATATGCACATGTGAACAGACCGAGAATAACTACTCACACTCATTCCGTGATGAGTAAAATGGAAATTAAGGCCTAAATCCGAGTGAAATTTTCCAATTACATTACTTCCTTTACAGGCCCGTCATTTAGGGGGGCAGGGAGGTCAATTGCCCCCCCCCCTGACTTTGGGAAATCAATGTATTGGCATATAAGTGGGCCTGGTTTTTACCACTTTTTGGTAAATTTTACATTGTGTATGCACCCTTTGCCACCCCCCCCCCCCTGGAAAAATTCGAAATGACGTCCCTGTTCCTTTACTACGTGAAAGAAGAAAAAGTCAATCACGATAAAGAAATTTGAAACTAAAGAACCTAGATTTTTAATCAAATATAGAACAGAAACGATAAATTTGAATACATAATGTCATATGAGCAAATTATATCATGATTTTTTAACAAGCATAGTAATGCATTTTGATGAATGAAAGTGAAAAGAACTCGAATACTCAATAAAATATTCTACATCCTGAAAGGAATTTTTTTACATTATAAATTTATCAGTCTTATACATTTAATACAATATTGCAACGATGTAGTAAGACAGTAAAAATTAGAATTTCACGACAATTTTTGCTTTGTGTTCACGATTTTTCGTATTTAAAACCCCACTTTGGCAACATTTCATGTAAAAAGTCATTTTGAAACATTTTCGCAATAGCTATGTCAAAAATATTTTAATATAGAACACTAGTCAGCGTCCAACATGCAATTCTTTTTTTGAATAAAGTAAACCTCATATATATGTCATAGGAAAAATCCTACTTTGGACGTACCCTAGACAGGGGAATAAGAAGTAAGAAATACCAGTGATTGAACCTCTTGTTCGAATGATTGACAAATCGGAAGCATATATCTTTCACTCTTCAAACACATATAAAAAATGCAGGTGGATTGTAAATTCATAGAAAAGTTACCGGCGTTAGAGGAATTCTCCGTACATTGTTTCTCAAAGCATATACATTCAAAAAATAGCTAAATATTTGGAGTTAAAAATTACATTGTTTTACTAATAAACATTTCAAAATTTTGATACTTGTTGCATTTTTTTTTTGTTTCAATAGTTTTTTTTCAGATCTGTGTAAAAACGCTTCTGTTCTTAGTGGGGTCGTTTCTTCCAGTCAAAATACTTCTTTTAGAACACTGATATTGATGGAATCAACAAATAATAATATTAATAACAATAATAATAATAATAATAATAATAGTAATAATAATAATAATAATAATAATAATAATAATAATAATAATAATAATAATAATAATAATAATAATAATAATAATAATAATAATAATAATAATAATAATAATAATAATAATAATGATAATGATAATGATAATGATAATGATAATAATGATGATAATAATAATAATAATAATAATAATAATAATAATAACAATAATAATAATAATGATGATGATGATGATGATGATAATAATGATGATGATAATAATAATGATAATAATAATAATAATAATAATAATAATAATAATAATAATAAAGATAATAATACTAATAATAATAACAATGATAACATGGGTCTAAAAAACACTTTCATTTTTCCAACAGTTGATTTTTAGTTATTTCTTTTAAATGGCCGAATTTTAAAACACAGTGAGATCTCTTATGACATTATAAATGAAGAAACTAAAGTGTAAAGTCAGGCGGGCGCATCAGCCATTTTCTATTTCTGGTAGCTTTGGCTCTGCAACAATGAAAAATCCTACCCAAAATGCCGACTCTATATATTGGCTTTGCTAAGACCAACTTGTCCCCTTGTACCGTCAGCGGTGAAAATGAAATAGCTACTGAGCGTCTTTTAAAATTATTTTCTTCAGGAAAGAAAATGAATCAAAAGAAAAAAGTAATTCACCCTATTTTTTTTACCGTATTCTTCACGAAAAAAATATTTCGGAAGAATTGGAAACAACCCAGTTTTATGTGTTTCAGTTCTTTAATTCATTTTAGGAGATACCACGGCTCAGGGAACCACTTTTACTCTTTCTATTAATTAATTAATTGATTTTATAAAAAAGGAAAAATAGATATATTCTTGTTAATTCAATGAACTTTTCTTAAGACTAAGAATTTTTCGACAACAATGTCTCCACTGGACTGTGAGTAAAAAACAATTGAATCGTTTATTTCGAAAAGGTAACATCTCTATTTTGATCTCCTCTGTCTCTTTAGAAAATTAAACAGCGCACGGTTATATTTTTGAATGTCATAATCAATGAAAAAATGCCTTTAGTTAAGTACACAATTACTGCAATAATTTACCAAATAACCATTGATTATGACATTCAAAAATATAACCGTGCGCTGTTTAATTTTCTAAAGAGACAGAGGAGATCAAAATAGAGATGTTACCTTTTCGAAATAAACGATTCAATTATGCTCTCACAAAGTGGTCCACTGTGCTCTATCTCCGGGTTTTTACTTACAAATAAGTAATATAATCGACTGCATTGTCTTGCTTTTTATTACTTTTTTATGTTATTCTAGAATAAAAACACATTTAAAAAAATCATCAAATGAAATTATCAAAATTCAAATAAAATTTATTGAGTTTAAAACAGCAGCAAATTTATAATTTATATTGGAGGAGTTAAATTTACAAAAAAATTGTGATCAATATTATATTAAAAGAATTACCTCTCTAAAGTTGAAGTGAAAATGGCAAGGAAAGTAAGAAATGAGTAATCATTGACTTTTAACATTCAAAATGTTTGATAATTTTGAGCTACAATTGTCAATATATATTAAAACGCAACATTTTAGAAATTATAATTCTTTTCTCTCTCCGCACTTCACAATGATAAGCTTCGATTCAAATACAAAGACGTAAAACTATGCTTCACTAAATTTTTGGGGTGTTTCAATTTTTAATGCATGAATATAGAGTGCGTAAATTGTGCCAAATCTAAACAGTATATTTTTAAAAAGTGTGAGCTCGATGGGGGTGATATTGGTAAAAAATGGCATCTGAATTCTTAGAGTTTACCGGCAATTTCTGTTGTCGCGTCTGATGCACCTGATCTTTTTATGAGGAGAAGACACAAGCTATTTTCCATCATACAATGCAGAACACAAATCCGGAATGCAAATAATTTTTCGCGAGCAGTTTATAAAAAAAAGTCCACCAAGTCCACCTCAGGATAAGAGCAATTTGAAACATTCTATACAATGATATCCTATGTTCTGCATTGCATACCAGAGATTAGCTAGTGTCTTCTCTTACGGGGATGAAATTTTTCCGTTTGTCTCCTAATAAAAAGCGCAGGTGCGTTAGACACCAAAGAAAAAGAAAAAAAAGACGTCAGTAAACTCCAAAAATTGGGCGGCCCAATTTTGCCAATATAACCCTCATAGCGCTCAATTTTTTTTTCTTAAATAGACTACTCAAATTCGGTATGTTTGATTCGGATAACCAGTATAATTAGAGGGACATCAAATCATTTCTAAATGTGTTAGTACTTTATTTTGATCGCAAAGAGAAAAAAAAATCATTATAATGTTACTGTAAGGGGCTTTGATTAAGTGTTCAATTTTTTCTCAATCCTAATCTTAATCTAGTAAAGAACATTTGCTTTTCTCTTTAACAATTTCATTACTACAAACGGATGACTTGAATAAGCACAGAAAGTGTAGTCTTCAATAAAGCTTAAAAAGCATTTTTTTCAACTTGTTGAAAGGAAACCACTTCGCTGGAGGGAGACGAAATCGGTTTTAAAGGTGTCATTTCCTTCTGAAGTGATGAGCCATATATTTCAAAGAGGAAAAGTCTCGGCCATTGAAGAGGATTCCTCCTGTATGTGACAGCTGCAATTGTATGAAGAGGGAAGAGAACATTAGAAGAAAAATCTTTCGAAGATGATTCCTCTTCTGACATAAATATTCCGCAAATTCTAATGGTAAAAACTCAATTTTGAAGTTTAGTTTGCGAGGCATTGTCAAAATGGAAGAATAACAATTCTCAATTATTTTTCCACAATTTCGGGAAATGAGTGGTTGCAAACACAATAGGGATTAAAGTTTGAATCTTAGCCATACGGGAACTGTTATTTTCTAATGAAGTATTCGATGCACTTCACTGTTGTCCAGTGATTCTGGTGTTATTGGTGCATGCTTAAAATTGTTGAATGTAGAAATGTCAGATCATGGGGAAAAAATGGTGAATAAATAAATAATAATAACTCTAATAATGAAGCATTTTTATTTATAGGCTTATAGCAAACTTGATAAAATGATCCCTTTGCAATAATTATATACATTTTAAAGATGATAAATCAGGTTGTCCCGCCAGGTGAAATGCCCGAGTTATTAGTTTTCGTGATGGCACCCAGGCAGTGCATTAGTAATATTTTTTTAGCCGCATTTGTTTGCAAAGAAGTGTCTGGAATAACATGCAGTATTTTTCTAATGATTTCTATCAATAATTACGATTTTAAAAGAAACCGAAAGGAAAGTGCATCATTTTTAGTACGTTATCTAAGTTAGTACTTTTATTAACTTTATTATCAACAATGACAATTACATTGTCCCATTAATTTTTCTAACAAATAGTAAAAAAAAACATCATAAGAAAGGCTGTTAATATTGACTGTGGTCATATGAGGACTTTCTGTATGAGCACTAAGGGGTGGGGTAAATAACTCTGGCAGAATGGTTATATGCCCGACTTGTTTAAAATGGTTATTTGCCACGCAGCTAATCTAACAGGGAGGCATTAAATTCACAAGATATAAGTGTATCAGACTTGTTCTGGTAGTCGCACTAAACGTTTGTAAGGTACAATCAAATACGCAATGGTTGTGGAAAGTATTAAAAACTAAATAATGTTTTAGCAAAATACTACCAATTTTCTCAATTCTAATTAGTTTTATAATTTAATTCATATGAAACACATATCCTTGTGGAGTAGGGTGAATTGCCTGACTGTCAGGGTAATTTGCATCAAAATGACAATTTTGTGTTTTGATAATCAATAACTTATTTTGTATTTGCTAGTACTGATCGATTTGCCTCAGCATCTAGATCTACGATAAGAAAAGTATTAGATACTATTTTCCATTTTTCATTAACACAACAGTAACCTAGGTGGGGCATGGTACCCCAACTTACCCTAATAAAACAATGTTTTACGAACATTAACTTTAGAATAAAAGAGCTATCTTGAGTCTAAATTTGTCTAGAAAGCTTTAAAAACATCAGACACTGAAAACGTAGTTAATATTACATTAAAAAGCTAAATTATAAATAGTGTTATGCTGAACTCTACTAAACATAGCAATGATATTGTTTAGACTTTTAATTTGAATTAACTTTGATTTTAACTGTAGGGGGCGCAGTAAGCTACTGCTTCTTATATCCCCTGTCAGTTCTTTCACTTACTCGATCTTGGCACTTGATTTTTTGTTTCGCTGCATCTTGTTGCTTGGCATTTAGTTTTAGTTAGATTTATTTTCATGAATCTTGAGACCTTGTAGTATTCTTGTGATTATAATTTAGTATGTTAGTAGCTGTGTGTAGTGTGGTTTTAATGTTTTTAAGTTCATTAAAGTTGCTTTTAAGAAAGTTGAAATCTTTTCCTTGAAGTAATTCAACACTTATGCAAGCTTGAAATAAAGACCCACGAAGTTACGACACAATATATTCAATGAAAGAAATACTTTATTTGAAAAATAAACATAACAAAATAATGATTAAGTAATAGTTATAAAGTAAAACCCCAATGAGTAATTGTTTTTCTCGTATTTCCGTTAAGGTTCAGTCTCCTCCCCCCCCCTCAAATTTAATTTTATTTTTAATTGTCAGAACTCTCTTTTTTTTTTCAGCGACCTATTTTCAGTAATACAGAAATATGAATAAACATATCAATGTATTTTCTTTCCGTTGATACTCCTAATTCAAACCGCACTCATATCAAATAGATTTTATCTTCAGCATTTCAATTCAATTACCAGTGAAACGGGGTCTTTAAGAGCATCAGAAGCTTAATTTCTGATGTGGAAAATGCCAGAATAAGCTAGCTCCTTCTCCCTCTCTCTCTCTCAGTTCCTTAAAGTGCCAAAGCTTCCGTATATGATTCAACCATATCGCTTCACCACTCTTTGATAACGCAACTTTGCTGAATAGTTTGGGAAATTGGAGTTATGCGGTTAACATTTCGTTTCCCTAACTTTGAATGAAAGAGGTAATTTCTGTGGCATTAAGGAATCTAACTCTATGGGATATGAGTCAAGAACTTAAGCTGTTTCGTAACTTTTCTGTCGCCATTGTTATAGAAAAGTTTAAATGTGTATTTAGGGCCGTTAGTTGCTCACAACATTATCATGCTAGAAGTATTCAAAGAATGTAAATGAAAAAACTAGTAACGCGTGATACAAAAGTAACAGACATCGGATCATCAAATATCATTGTATTTTTCATCATTTTTTCTCTTCTTAGTTTTATCCTATGTCTTAAATACAGGAGTGGATCTACCATATCTTAAGTGGACAACTGCGATGGGGGTTACACGAGATAGTGGCCTCCAACGGAAATAAAAAAAAACGGATCATGACAAGTATTTTACGTAATTATGTTCACCTGTAAATGGCCTAAAAATAACATTGCGACGGACTCCCAAAATCTGTAAATATGCCACTAATTACATGAAATGATCACTATGTTTCAGACCATGACGTTTTAATATTTTTCTGTCATCTTTCAATATTACATGAAGAGAGAAACACTGCTGATATCACGCTAAAGGTCAACACCGATATCATCTGTCAATAAACTATGCAACTCCAATAAAAAAAACTAAATAAGTTAAGAAATAAAAATGATTAAACTGAAAGAGAGATGGTTCTGTCCTAACAAGGTAGGAAAGAGCTAGCGCAAATCGATACTTTTTAAGAAATCAATTAAAAGCATACAAAAGTATAGTTTTGCTCTGAAGCTTTCAAAATGAACAATTAGTTTCAAGAGTTACATCAAACAATTTTTCATCACCCAATTAAGTTTTATCTCATAAGATGCATCTTATCTATCAATAGTCTCTATTTTTAGAACACTTTAGCCTTAATAAACTTACTGCCTTTGGGTATTTATAGATCTTTCACATCATTACGCTATGGATCGTTTAAAAGAAATTGCTCTTTGTGTAAATAAACATTTTTTTTTAGTGGAGATCACTGCAAGCGTTCCTATCTTTTTTTATTCTGCAAGTATCGATTATGAATCTTTTATGCAAATTTTGAATTTTTCTCGGAAGGCAAGAAGAAGAAACTTCAAGTGGAAGAAAATAATGTTATAAGTTATTTTCCATTCTTTTACTCCACAGAGTATTTATTTATTGAGGCTGTCAAGCAACGGAGGCATTCTGTGGAATCATAGAATTTTAAGCAGGATCATATTTTAAAAAAGATTCTAAAAACGACGCAGTTTTGAGTATGAACCATGTCTTTGACAAATTCTGAAGTACCTGAACAATTTAATTCATAGCAGCAGTATAAATTATTTTTCAAGCAAATCGAATTTTTGTATGGTTCAATTTAAATAATACAGTAGTACCTCCTTTAAGGAACATCTGTGAATAAGGGACACCATTATAAAAGGGACAATTTTTCTAGTCCCTGCCCTCTTGAATAGGAATCTCCTTGTATTTACCTCTGAGTCAGAGACACTCTATTTAAGAGACATTCAAAGGAAAAAAACTACAGAAATTAATGCATAAATTACATTAATTCATGCATGAGAAATGTTGAATTAATTCAATTTATGGTTAATTTTGTGTCTAAAATTTAACCTTCAAAAGATTAGCTCAAAGTAATAAAGAAAAAAATGTATTTTAAAACTTTTTTTTGATATTTTTAATCATGCTTTTCTATTCATACGGGCTCAGTTGCGGTGGATATCATCTGATGGAAGCCCATGACAAACTTTTTACACAGAACTTGAAATATGATCAGTTATTTGCATTTTAGAGTGAAGTAAATTAACGGCCATAACCCAAATTTATGTAACAAATCACTTCAAAATAACACCCATTAAATGAAAATATATTTTTTACTAAAACATTTACGCTTATTAATGAAAGTAGTATACTATTTTTGTCCTGATTATACAGTTTTTAAGAGAAAAGCAGCAAATGATATTTTGGTGTTCTAGGAATTTAAATTATTTAACAACTTGCATTATTAAATTAGTAAAATAAGGAATATTCAAAGTTAAAACTCACAGAATTTGCCAGAATCCGCGTTTTTTTGTGAGATACTAAACACAAAAATTAAAAAAAAATTGGAATGTAAATATTCTAAATATCTGAATGCATTATTTTGTGCTAAAAAACAGTTTATTCCCCAAATTTCCATTTGTTTCTGACCGTAACTATAGAGACCGTTATTTCCGAAAGATCATATTTTCAAAAAGAAACCTCTGAACACAGGAGCATATTTGCTTATACTTATCACATTTACTGTTAGAAAAACAGTAAATGTGACAAGTAAAATAAACCGCACGTTGATGTAGTTAACTCGCAAAACGAGAGCACGTCTCTAAAAAGAAAGAAAAAGGCACCGATTTAAAAATGTAATTTTATTTCTTGAGTATCTCTGAACTTGACATGCGAGGGTAAATGAAAACCTTCTGCCACAGCAAAAGCTTAATATGAAATTCATTCATTTTGAAAGGTTTTTCAAAATAAATAAATACATGTATATAAGTTTTATTGTAATAAAGGAAGCGCATTGTATGTTAAATCATATTGAGTTGCAAGTGTAAATCCAAACCCAAACCAAAATCAATTTTAATGTTGATCAGTTCTGGCATTTCAAAACGTATGAGTTTTCAAGTTTGGACCAAAAATCAATTTGATACGTCGGTTTACTTCTTATTTCACCTATTGAGATAAAATTTTAATAATTTAAGTTAACCAGAGTAAAAAAAAATGAATCCTTTATTGAAAATGCGCCGAGGTCTATGTTTTTTCGCCACTTTCCGTAACAACTTTTTCTGAATTCGAACTAAAAGATAAAATTGCAAAAATATCCTAAGAAAAGCAAAACATATTTTACCACGACTTTCTTTTTTCCGTTTAATTACTGAGCACAGTTTTGAAATTTTAATACAAATTTTTTTGTAAAACAAAATACTTTCATGCTTTTATTTATTTTGTTCATTAATTTATTTTTTTGCTCAGTGTTGATTTTTTCTAGTGTACGTCAAAAGATCGCATTTGTGCACATTTAGCGCCATCTTGAGGCAAATCTAGATATTAAGTTAAGTCTTCCCGCTTATATCACATCTCGCAAATAGCTTCGCACCAATGCACCTGACTCGACCTCTCGTTTGATACACATCTTTAAAAAATCAATTCATGTTCATAACTGTTAAAATCTTATCTCCACTATATTGAGTAAGTTATTTAAAATGAAGCTGTAAAAACAGAATGAAAAGGATTTGTGAAGTGATTTATTGCATTGTATATTGAGTATAGAATGAGAAATTGTCTTCTGCTGATTGACCTTTCAGATAAAAAATAATTTTACATTTGATAAATTTAGCATTCATTCCCATAGTTTTTTTGAAATTTGAAGAAGCTTTATTGCGAATGCCTTGACATTTTTTCTCAAAATGTTGTGAATAATTGATTATAAAAAACTCAATTTAAACAAAAAAGAAAAAACTTAATTATTAAAGTTTTAAAATAAAAGTTTATTTAACTTACTGTTTGTTGATAACTAACCGTGGAAATGGAATTGATTCAGATTTAAGTTACTTAGTGAGTACAGTTTTAAGAAATATTATGACAACCGTGAACATTCTCTTAAAATTGAATAATTTCTAAAAGAGACTTTAAGATGAGAAATTAATAAATACTAAGTGACAGGGGAAAACAATGTTATAAAAAGCAATTTTGCTGTAAATTTCAGACGCGTCTTTCGGGGTTTCAAGTAGCTTCTTTTTAAATGCAGAAAAGTAAGAGCGTTTAATTATAAAGTCATCCTACAAAAGTCAAATTTGTGAAGTCATCCCTTTGAAGGATGACTTTACATCTGAAATATCGCACTTTTCTGTATTAAAAAAAGCATTGCTTGAAATATATGCATAGTATATGCTAAATATGAACAGTTCTTGTTGAACAGTTATTTGTTCATGAAACACATCCTAAAAAAAATAAATGTATTTGTTTAATAACTGAAATTAGTTTCAAAAGCAAATAAAAATGCATGCAACGCATAACCTTCACTACTTCTTTATGATTTGAAAATTACTTTTTAAAATATTCATTCATTCCAAAACAAACTTTCAGTTCTTGTCGTAAAAGCATCAGTTTTTCATCTTTCACTTAACACTAAAAATAGATAAGGTAAACAGCAAAGGTTTTTCTCCATGTACCAGTAAACGAAGCAACTTTTTATTTACGAGAAAATCAAATATTTATTACCGGAAGATTCTCCAACCCATCGGCAAGATCTTTCACTAGATTTATTTCATTTCTTGCCGAGAAATACAGTAAAAATATCTATTTGGAAATATCCATTTTTATCCCAACGGAAATAGAAATTTTTTATTATTTTTATAAATTCTTTCCTCCAGCATTTCTTTCTAGGCATTTGTTTTTCAGTAACATTTTAACCTAATATTTGAGTTATCTAGTAATGATAAAAAATGTACATACATATCAAAATAATTAAATTTTATTATCTCTGAAATTAACCCTTCACTGCATGATTTTTTATATTTTCATGAAAAAATCATATGTTACCTTTAAATAGCCCTGAGTTCAGGAAAAATGAAGAAAAAATTATTCTTAAAAATGTGCACCAAAAATGATATTTTAACTGTTTGTTTAACATATGGCACAAAGCATATGCTTATACTGATAAGTGTAATAATCTACAATGTGTTTTGTGTCATAAGTGGAACAAACAAATTTTTGCCACTAAGTACAGCATATATATTTAAACATTTTTAGAACAGAGGAAATAATGATTAAGCACACTTTTTACTGTAATGCAGACACTCTATTTTTCAAAAGCAAGAACTGTAATACCTAGACTAGTGCAACTAACTAGTGAATAAAAATGACACTAAACTGTTATAGCAATGTTCCAGAAGGGGCACAAAGCTCAGTTTAACTGTACTTAAATATCAGAGGAGTATATGAGGTTTTTTTTTTTTTTTTTTTTTTTTTTTTTTTTTTGGTTTGATGCCAGATCAGGCACACCATGCAGTGAAGGGTTAAATTTGAATATGAAAATACAGCGGAGTGTTTTAGATGGATGTTAAAACCTCGTTGCCGCGACACCTGGATTTTTCAATACTCTGGATGTTACGTCATTTTTTTTAAATTTCCAAACGTTAGGCATGAAATCTAAATGTTTACTGGTTCTGAATTTCACGACAGTTTCAGTTTTAAACTCCAGTTACTACGACATTTTGGGTTGCCTTTTAACTGAAATATTTTCAGTAAAATAAGGAAATATATTTAAAAGTTGATTGTAGGAATTACTGACAAGTAATAAAAGATTTGTGTTATTACGGCTCAAACATGCCACCTCAGGAATAGCGGAGCATGTGCATTCGCTGTAAAAGCGACATATTTTAGACTTTGGTGCATTGAATGTAAAGCAGATGGAATTTAAAACTGGATTGGAAAGTAACAGGGGAATAAAAAGTCATAGCTATCTGCAGGTTTAATTGGTTATTGCAAACTTCACTCTTTCAACTGTTTTTTTTTCTCCCGCTGATAATTACAAGAAAGGCTTTCTTTCAAGATCAACCTCTTAAGAAGTATGATTGAATAAATTGTTGCGCAAAAAGTAAGCAAGCCCTTATTAGAAAGTATTTTATAGTGAAGTAAAAAAGTATAACAAGAGTAGCATTTCGTTTACTTGTGGTTTTGGCCTTGTCCGTTAATACTTTAAAGCTTAATCAATTTAAATTATTCAATGTCATCAACTTATTAATTAATTTGTCAAATTTGTTACTTCATTAAAAAGTTTTTTTTTAGCCATTTCAGTTTAAACGTATATGACAAAATAGACATTCCCATGGGCTATATGATAACGTAGTTCAGCTACATATACGTTCAGAGTAGTTATAATTAAAGTCCCCTTTGAGTTTAATTTGTGCTCCCTCTAAATGACGTAAGTCATTGAAGCTCATTATACACATTATAATGAATAATCCTAAACAAAAAAACAATTTAACAAAAATCCTAGTTCAAATGTTTACCACCAGGTGATGTAGAACGCATGAAGACCAAACAACTATCATGAAACAAAGATTTTTTAAGACATAATTTGATAAATATTCCTGTCATTTACTTCAATCACGCATTTAAAGCTTTTTATAGTTGTTCAAAACTATCGGCATTCAGAATTCTACTTGCCTAAGAAGTCAAGCGTCGGTAACGAATTTGAACTAGTTCTTTCATCTTGTTTTTCCCTCTGACCATATAACATGTATATAATGTTTCAATGCTTTGTTTAATATATTCACGCAATTCCAAATGATGTAACTTTAATTATAACTTCCTTGTGTATATTTATTCACTACCCTCAATTATCAAACTATGTAACAGACTGAAGTAACAATAAATATAAAACACATTAATTTAATCTTTAATTTTTTTCTCTCAAATGGCTGCATGAAATGACTAAGTGTTCAAACTCAGACAGGGAAACAGTAATTTTTCTTCCATTATTACAGCAAAGTTCTGCTCATTAATATGAAACGTCATGAAAATTCCCCCAGTCGAAAGTCACTTTCATCTCTCCTCCAAGAAGTGTTAGAAGAAGGGAACAATTCCCGTTAATTTAAATAAGCCGTACTGTTCTAACTTAGCATTAATTCTAAACTCTGTGCTCTCTTCTTATGTCTTTAGATACTTTTTCAGAAGAAATATTTATCCTGTGAAATACTGTTTAACTTTCTCACTCGAAAGCAAGTTTTTAATTTATGATTACATTTAAAAGTTCTTTGTTGTTTTGTTTTTTAATATAGCTCATTAGTTATGTCATTATATTTTCGACAGATGGCATTGATCATTCTGCTGCTAAAATCTCACCTATTATGTGGTTTAGTTTGTATGAGTTTAAACACACAATCCGTGTATTGCGAGAAGAGAAAGTTTATTGATTTGTGCTGGAATAAATGAGTAAAATTGTCAATGTTGCTTTCTAAAATCATAAAAGAGCAAAAGAAAAAAAAAAGTCCTTAATCCTTTTCTCCTAACATTTGCTCTCAAGCTGTAAGTTTATACAGATAAAAAATATGACGAGAAGGAAAAATCTCATGATGTGAAAATTAGGGTATATTTAAGTTTTGATTATTACAACTTACCAGGGACCACACGAATTGGGAAAAATGAAGAAAAAAATTAAATATGTAGCAATCGATAGAGTGTATTAAAAAAGGTTTTTTAGTTCATGAATTCTTTGCCCTCGTATTCCCTTAATCGAGATATAAGGACTAAAGTCAGCGTAAGTTTAAGACAAATCTCTAAATTTAAAGACTTGGACAGAAATTAAAATTTCCTCTCGCTTTCCTCATTTTCAAATGGGTAAAAGAATTTTCCATTTATTGGAAACTCGCAAAATTTGGCGAATTAGCTCAAAATTTCGACAAACTAAAACAAAACGTGCAACTACTTTTCACAAAATGTTTAATCAACTCATAATATATATTTCTTAGAAAAAAAGTTTTAACTTTTAATAATGCGAGAAGAATGTTTCTTACTAACTCCAACTTTTCTTTGTTATTTACCACCAAAATAACTGCAAAACGTTCTGGGACAACCCTTAGTGTCGAAGAAGATATGTTTTCCCTGTATTAACACAGTATTGGCGGAAAAAAAAAACTTTTACGGTATGTATAAGGTAGGATAAATAAGACCTAGGAATTTTCAACACGAATTTACTGTTTTTATTTTCTATCAATAATTCTAATGAATTGGTGTATACTGTGTGATTAAATTATAAATTTCTGAGCATTTAATTATGTCCTTCAAAAATATAAACTAATTATATTAGAAAATGAAACAGTTTTCTATGTTTAATAGTGATTTTATTTGCATGTACTTGCCTCAAATTTCCAGAACACATTGAAAAATAATAATAATAGCCAAGTTGCCATATTTACGACATTTGGTTCTAAAACAATATCTTTGATATAAGAGACTTCTGTGTCCATTTTGCTGTGCCCATTTAGCCTTGTTAGCTTTTCGACATTTGGCAATAAAGCAATACATCCAAAACACAAAATCTAAATGCATGAGTTCAGTATACTGCCGTGCTAAGCGCAAAAAGTGGTATCTGCAGTCAGCTCAAACTGAGATATAACTCTTTAAAGTTTAGTGCCACTATGTGTTAGATTCAGATGAAATTTTTTCCCGTTCTCAGATGACCATATAATTTTGTATTTAGGTAAAATACGTCACAAAGAGCCACCTGGTGGCGATAACTCAATTTACGTCGGATCCGACTTTTGTGCTTAGCACGGCAGTATACAGCATGACTTCTCAACCTGGTGCTCCACGTAAATCTTCTGTTACGTAAGAATCAGTAGGAAACACGCAGTTAACATTAAAAAAATTAAAAAGTAGCTCAAATTAAAGCTCTAAATAATAAAATTTGTTTTGGAAAAGTTGCATTGATAAGGATAGAGTTTACTTGCGACAAAAGTTTGAGTTACGTCCTGCAATTCTACATTTAAATAGAAGTATTGCAACACTTTGTTAATTAACTAATGGGCTGGTTTTGGTAATAAACGAGCGAACATTGCTGTGGAGTAGCTTTCGGGGTTAGTAACAACCGATAGTTTTTGAAAATTAGCATTTTCTAGTTTAACTTTTCTGAAGAGCATGTATAGAAACTAGGTCAATGTTGAGGATGATTTGCAGTTGTATTTATATTAGCCGCAGATAAATATTGATGAGTTTCATAAACAAACACAAATCTAGGGTTAACATTTATTATTTCTGGAGAATTTCTAAACTTATGACTGATTGATAAAGACATTCAAATAAGAAGTTCTTAAAATGAAACGTCTTGTTTTCAGATTAAAATAACTATTTATAATTAAACTTAAACAATTTATAGCATCTAAGTTTTAGCAAATATAAGACATGTGAATTAAACTTGAATGTTTCTGTTTCGGGTCCACTTAGTGCAGGCCCGTCATTTCGGGGTTCAGGGGGGGGGCAATTACCCCCCCCCTGACTTTGGGAGATCAATGTATTTACATGTAAGTATGTGTGGCTTTTGCCATTTTTTGGCAAACTTACATTGTGTATACACTCTTTGCCCCCCCCCCCCCCCTGGAAAAATTCAAAATGACGGCCCTGGCTTAGAGATTAGTTCTGGAAAAGGTTGCGTTAGTTAATAAAAAGTGTAAAAATATTTGAATAGATTAAATTGATTGGCAACTAGCGAGGCTTTTTAACCGACGAAAAAAACGGAGGAGGTTCTCTGGTCGACCGGTATTTTTTTTTAATGTATAACCACGCATAACTTTTTACTTAATAGGCCGATTTTGATAATTTTTTTTTTGTTGGAAAGGGTACATTTCCCTGGTGGTCCCATGGTCCTATGATGCGGGGTTTGAGAACGGAATCCTGAAGAAATTGAGGGAAATCTTTAGAATTCCGTTCATGCGCACCCTCTTTGCGCATGAATTGAATTTCAAATTTCACGCGCACACTCTTGCGATTTGATGTTTATTAGGTGACAGTAGCTCCCCGATAGAGTGGCCTACCGGTAAGACGCTGGGCTCTCAATCGCAAGAGCTTGAGTTCGATCCTCGACGGAGTCGGTGGATTTTCAAGCAGCAGGAAAAAATGCACTGTCTACGTCAAGTGATTATGCGGCATGCAAACCGCAGTTTTACTGATAGAATATATTCCCAATTTAAAAAAAATATATTTCCAGGCTCCCATCACCTAAACTTTTAAATTTTAAAATTAGTGATGCACTAATGAATCGGCGGTAAATGGTTACTTTGCGGATTAACCTGTAGGCCAGTTTTAGCCGCATAATCGGGTGAAAAACTAGTAATTTAAAAATGTTTTAATTAAATCAGCATAGAAATAAATCCTAAAAAGAAAAAATGTTTTTAGTGGCAATCGCTTAAAATTTCAGACGCTTTAATAAAGTGAGATGAAGCGTCACGATGGCAACATGACACTATTCCGGGTATACATTTACAATGAAAAGAAATAAATAAAAATAAAATTTTATAAAAAAAAGTAAAACCGACTTCAAAAACACAGCTGAAAATTGCTCTAAAAAGTAAAAAATAAATTTATTCTTTGAACACCATCGATACTACTTTTAAACATGAGTTTTGAAGTCGGTGTCGAAACAGTTAATAAAATCATTCGTACCCATTCTTCGGTTACGTGTTTCATAATAAAAACAAAAAAATTGTTTCATTCTCAATTTCAAGTGTTTTTTTGAGGGGAAAAATCAATCAAATGGTACAATCAATGGGTAAGAATGATTTTATTAACTGTTTCGACACCGACTTCAAAACTCATGTTTAAAAGTAGTATCGATGGTGTTCAAAGAATAAATTTATTTTTTACTTTTTAGAGCAATTTTCAGCTGCGTTTTTGAAGTCGGTTTTACTTTTTTTTATAAAATTTTATTTTTATATTGTGAAGCAGTGTGGCATCTTATTATGTCGTTCTGAGTGATGTCACTTGCTCTTGATACCAGAGTTGTTCAGAGACTTCGAATAACTGAAGGGTTATTTGAAGATCCTAACCCTTTAGTTATCTGAAATAAGGGGTTAGGATAACAAAGGTTATCCTCACCAGTTATCTAGTGACATTTTGGAAAAGCAACTTAGCGATATTATTGGTTTGCCAAAATTGCAAACAATTATTTGGAACTATCTAAATAATTGTTTGCAATTTTTTCATTACTTCAACCTTTATCCGAATTCGGACCCTATCATTATTGCTACCACGCAAAAATAATTCTAAAAATAAGTATTGAAGCCAAGTATAAGTACAAAAACTTTTCAAAATTTGATGTGGGCTTAAATCTTGGTTGGTTCATTTTCTTCTCTGAAAGCATCTTTTTCTGATAAACTCAGCTTGAGTTTTGCAATTTAAAAATCGTAAAATTCCGGAAGTCTTACATTTCTAGTCTTTTTAACAAAATCTTGAAGTGAATATTTGATGCAAGATTTTACTGACAATCTCATAAATCAATCACCTGTCAAATTTAAACCTGTGTTAAAAATGTATATTTCAGTGTAAAAGATGATATGCCACTCTTTGTTCAAATTTTAATAGGAAAAAACAATCTTAATGCTTACGATAGAGATTGATTTTATGCACATTTTTTCAACTGGATTTTTACTTTGCATTTTCAAAGCAAATACCACTATATGATTTATATAGATTTGGATTATAATTCGTTCTATTTTATACTAATCAAAATTAAAATTAAGTGATGGCAGAAATAATTGTAATACAAAACAAAAACTTGTCAATAAAGTAGAATACTTTATAAACATGCTTTGTGTGAAGTGGTCTTTATAATATTTTCGTAGCTAAACTTCGCAACATACATTATAATGCATACCTTGTCTGTTTTCGTAGCAGTTGAAATTTCTTTTAGAGGGACTTGAAAAATATCCTAGAATCTTTAAAAACTGCAACTGTAGTAATTCAATTAGTTAAGTTTAAAAAATAAACATAAGTTAAAATAATTAAAATAATTTTAGTTTTTCTTACATAAATTTTTGTGCACTTAGCATTATAGTTGTTATTTTTTCGTATTTTTTTGTCCACGGAAAAATAGTTTTTTCGGGCAGCTAACATCCAAAACGACCGTTGTTTTTTATTTTATTCGGAATATTTCTTTTCATCACACCTTTTATTAACTTATTATTTTTTTCATGCGCAGCACTGTTTTTTTAACGTGAAATTCATCATATTTTCACGACACAATTTTAACCGACCCTACACCCCGCCATATTTTTTTACGCATGTCTATGTGAGACCATGCACATTGTAAATCCAATAATCAATTCTTTAATTAATTCTTCAGTCTTTCAAATAGCATTTGGTTAATAAAATGTACAATAAAAACAAAGGAAAAAGAAAAAAATCACTTTCAACAAATCATACAACCGCAACTAATTCCCATTCCATCGACCGCTGAACCGTATGTAATTTATTTCTATCAATTCTACACCTAACTAGCATTCAGACTGTCCATTTCGATAAAAATAGCTTGAATGCATTCTTACTTATTTCGCATTTCGCAAACGAAATCTCGTTCGACGGCTCATCCATAATCATTGAATATGAGGTTGAATATCGATGCTTCTTTATATGTTCGTGATAAATTCCTCAACGCTATTCTTTGTAAATGTTGTAAAAAATGGGTCGTAGCGCGTATTATTCATACGACAAAATGCATTCCGAATCTTCATTGAAGAATAGAAATTCAAATAGCTCAGCATAGATGGCGCTATTCATGCATATATTTCTTTTCGGGCGATTTTTTTTTTTTTTTAATCTTGTCTTTGCCTTATGTTTAAAATGACTTTGAGGTTGCTACATCGGTGTAAAAACGAAGCTGTGCTTTGTTCAAAGATTTAGGAAAAAAGAGCAAGCAGGAAAATTTCCGTTCTTCAGGAACAGATGTTGTTTTTCAAATTTACGATGAATTATGCTTCGGATATTGTTTTATTGAAAGCGTAGAAGGTTTGAATTTTAATAAAAAAACTTAATCTTTAGTACATTCAAAATGAACTGCAGATTATTTCTCTTAAGACTATCTTTTCCAATTAAAAAAAAACAATGCCCTTAAAGGAGCAATTAAGTAATAAGTAATTTGTTTAACAATGAAACGCTAAACGTGAAATTCGGAATGACTTAACATGACTGAATTTTTTATTTATTCTATTTTTTGTTCCATATTTATTTACTTGTTTTTGTTTTATTTCCAGCAAAATATTCTGCTTTAATCACAATTTAAAAATCTAACTTCATATCTGAATCAATCACACCTTTTCGTTCTTTCTTTTTACATCTTTTTACGTAAAACATTATTTTGCATTGATTCGTGACAAACTAGGGGTGTAAATGCTTGAATTGTTATCTTCTTATTCTAAGGCACTATTTTAACACTTATAGAATTTGAACGTAAATGGAAATAGTATGGCTTTCCCACCATATTTTTTAATCATTGTATTAGTTTGCCATAATGTGTTCTGCACTGTTCCATAATGCATTCACACATGTGCTGCCATGTGAAAGTTGATACCTTCATTGAATACCGCAGATGAAATCAAAACTTTTTTAACAAACAATTAACTGACATTTATTTTTTCTATGTTTAAGAGAAATTCCCCTAAAGAATTCATTTCCTTTTCATCCAGATATTTTAATGCCCCGCTGGTTTTCTGAAAGCATATCTAGTTTTGTTTTTGGCATCAGTTGACATAATAATATTTTTTGGCATACATTCAAGCATCAAAGCAGCCAAATGATTAATATTAATCTTCTTTCTTTGTATCTGTTCCATATTTTAAGAATGATCGCTAAAATTTAAGTATATGCTATACATTTTTACAAATAAGGAACCCCTCCAAACAGTTCATTACATATTGAAGACAATTCCAGGAAATATATGGCTCAATGCATAAAACTGTTTTTTTTTTTTTTATGCACGCTTGAAAAACAAATATCGGAATTAGACGCGATGCTTAATCCCGTTCTTGTTATTGTTTGTTTGCCAAATTTTAGGTACGCGTATATGCTTTGAATTTCATGTTGAAACCACGCTTTTGCATTTTGAAAATACTTAAATCACATTTTTAGTTGCCTACAAACTTGATTCTATGTATTTATCCTCTTATTTCAGTTGTTTTTGGAGAATTAATTTATAAATCAGGTACAATGCTAAATATGTCCTTTTTGTTTAAACTTGAAGCAATAACTGTTGAACACGCTTACTTAGAGAGACAATTTTCCAAAAAGCAGAAATAGTTTTGTTAATATCACTTCTAAACATGCATTTGCTCAATGAATAACTAATAACATCTAGAATTTAAGTCCTTTATAGAGTAAAATAAAAGAATTACTAAAATGTCATTCTTTTAAAAAGATGAAAACACCAGGTATGTTTAAAAATGTATTGATCGGTAGTATGTGTACTAATAAAGAGAAATTTAATGCTATGTAACAATTATACTATTTTGCAGGATTCAAATAGATTTATGATTACAAAGTGTGTACAATGATTATTAATAATTTGTTTCTAAGACCAGAATCACTGTTTTTGGCTATTTTACTCACAGTAGCTGTTTTTCTGTAGGGTTAGGTGGGGTAAAAAACTCAAAATTAATGTTTTGAAATTTGATGCATAACAAAGAGTGTGTCATTCTTGGATCTGTGATGAATCAAGAAGACAATATTACTTTCCAGAAATGTTTTAAACTAACTTTTTTCTCATTATTTAAAATAGGAAAAACTTACCATTCAATAAGTTGTTAAATTACTGCTTCAAAAGCATGATCTATTTTACCCCACCCAATGTGGTAAAATAAGTCGTTGACAACATTTTAAAACTTATTTATCAGTCTGTATTTTGCTTTTTCAGAGATATGTCACTTTGAATGTCATAAGAAATATAACATTTACATATCATACATTACATTTTATTCACTGGTTGAATAGATATATTTTTTGCTGCCAAAGCGTGATTATAAAATTACCCTTTATTCACCTACTAGCGGTACCCGCACGGCTTTGCCCGTGGTATAAAATTAAAAGTTCATTTGTAAAATAATTGATATAGCAGAAAAAATGCTCTATTTTAGTTTTATTCAACTATAATTCCTTCAAAGTGATATAAAGATCTGATATGGACCCCACACTACTTAATTTTACGTGTAAATATCTTAGTAGATGCCTTGTGCTAAAATAGTGCTTGGAGTGAGCAAGATAACAATTCAAACATTTGTATCCCTAGTTTGCTTCGAAACAATGCAAAAAAATGTTTTACAATGATTAATCTCCTAAATATCGTCGATTTTAACATCATTCAGTGGATTTTTCGCAAAATATCGCCAACAGCGCCAAATTGAACCTAAATCAAAAAAAAAAAAAAATCTTTCGCCAATTGGCGTCAAATACTTGGCGGTCAAAAGCTTGGCGATATATCGCCAAGTGGTCGCGCCAATTCATATCACTTTTGTTAACCAATTCATATCACCTTGCATTGAAAACACTGATTTACCCGATAAATGGGGTAAAACACCCCCTTGGAACATTCGAATGCAACCCCAAGGGAGATGGACAAAAATAAGCCAAAAGAGAAAATAAGAACAATTTTGTTGATAACAGGAACCAACAGAAATCTTACCAAAGTTTAAAAGAAGAAGAAAGTTTTCTTTCCTAGCTTAAAAAACAAAACAATACATTTTCCGAAATGAAAAACTTTAAAAAAACGATGCAATATCGCAATTAATACGATATTTCGTTAATTTGTGCTTTAGGTACCCTTTTCTCGCTAAATGAACGATAGGCGCGATAAGCGTGGTAACCCTAGCTATTTTGCGTAGTTGACTTTTTGAAAACGCGCCAAGCAGGGTCCCAAAGCATCTTCACCGGGAAAAAGACAGGGTTGCCAGAGAATTGGAACAAAAAAATACTACTCCTCCTCTAAAAAAAATATTACAAAATACTACTGTTTCCAAACGTTGCCAAAATCAATGTTGCTGAAATGCGAAATCTATGAAAATGAAAAAAAAAAAAAAAAATCCGCCAAATCTTTTAATTAAGTCATTAGTGTATTGGAAACAGGGTTGCCAGAAAAATACTACGCTCCTTATTTGGGCCGAAAAAATACTACCGTAGAATCAAAAATACTACGTCTGGCCGTAGCCTACGAAGATTGACGCTGGCAACCCTGGAAAAAGAACGAAACAAAAATAAGTATGAACACGTAACCATAGTAACAACATGAAAAGTTGATTTCCGTTGATAAAATAATTCATTTTATCTCTCTTTTAAAACAAATTTTATTCTAGAGCTCAACCATTTTAGAATCGTTTGGCTTGCTTTACTGAAGGTAAGCCTTGAATTTCGAGATTCTAAAAACAATTGTTACAACTCTCCTGATGATCGTAGAAACTTCGAAAAAACTTCATTTTGTGCAGAAAATTTCAAGCTTTCGAATGACATAAGACTTGAAAATGTGTGTGAAATATTTCTTCCCTATTTTATCGAATTTCCGCTAAGAATTTGAATAGAAAAAGAACGAAATGGAATTTTCGAAAAATCGCTTCGAGGTGCAAAACTACATGCTACAAACTAATTTTGTGCCAAGTGGCATGAAAATCGACCGAACGGTTTTGGCGCTACGCGCGTAACAGACAGACAGAAAGAAAGAGAGACAAACTTTCAGCTTTATTATTAGTAGAGAAGATTTTACCCTATTTGTTAATACTTCATTTTAAATTCAATTGAAAATAAAATTGTTTTGCAAGGAGAAAAAACATGTTTGGAAGAACGTTTAAGAATGACGAAACTTTGGCTATTAGTGGAATTGTGCGTAGGAGTTCGATATACCATGCACTTTTCAAGTATGACTACTTTTTCTACTGTCAATAAAATTCTTCAAACTTACGATGCCATGAGAAAATTGTATCTGATTTTTTTTTTTTTGTTCTTAGGTCCTATTTTTCATATGTTTATTTTTATAAAATGTGAGTAGCTCTTATGTTGCCAAAAAAATATTTTCTTGTTCTTCTGCATTAATAATACATTTTTTGTACTTATATCTATCTATTCATATCTATTTTTCTCTCTATGTATACAGAATGAATCAAAACTTATCATACAGATTTCGTGGAGAGGTAGGGAGTACGTCAGAAAACCAATTTCATATAGGAAATTATGTCTACAAACGTTATCTACATGAACAAAATGGTAAGTGTAAATTAAAAATAACAAAGAAATGAATATAATTATGTGGTAAGGAATATGACTTTTATTACAGCAAGATAACTTGCAGGTTCACGATAGGTTCTCAAAATTGCGACCATTTACCCGAACACATAATTCACAGCACCGTTGCATTGAATGTGGTTACCGCTATTCGCGCAAACAAGGTCCATTTCACTATCAATTTGGGTCTCATACACCTTATACACAAGGACTTTCATTGCCCCCCCCCCCCAAAAAAAAAGAAATCCATGGTTGATAAATCAGGTGACTAGGGTGGCTAAGAACTCGCCCTCTACATACGCATGCGTACTTTTGCGGACATACTTCAACAAGTGAAATCGGTTTCCTGACGTACTCCCCACCTCTCCACGAAATGTGTACAATAAGCTTTGAATCACCCTATATATATGTATATATATTTTTTCTTTTCTATATATATATGCGTGTGTATATACATATATTTGTTGCCAAACATATTATTTTGACTAATACACAGAATATCTGGAATAAGTTGTTGTAATGAAAAAATTTTTGTGCATAAATGAGCAATATACTTTTTGCAAACAATTGCGGTAGTTACAATTTTGAATTGATACGTAGAACTATATTTATCTTCGATTTAAGCAGCAGAATGTTTTGTTTTGTTACGAGTACAAATGGAATACTTGGTTATTCGACCTGTCCATTTATCCACAACTGCCCATGCCCCTGAAAAAAAAAATGTCAAACTTAAAAGCATGTTATCAAGATGGTATTCTTTAGCAACATTCCATGCTTGTCGCCTGAGAAAACCCACAATGCACAGCTATAACTGATGCTAAAAACTTGATAGGTAAGTTTCGCCGAATGTCTTACAAATTAGTCCCGGCCGAAAGGGTTTTTTACAAAAAAGAAAAAAAAGAAGATTCAATGCGCTTTATTTTTAATCCAAACGAAATAAAAGAACTGCAAACAATTTTAAACATGATGAAAACATTAAATGGATTTATTCATTTGTTTTTTTCTTTTTTAATTTTATTTTATTTTAATCATTTATGTAATATTTTTTTTGCAACGAAAAAGGAGTTCTGGGAGTTCCGGATGCTTTGTTTTTTATCCAAGTAGAAAGAAATGCAGCGATTTCTTTCCATCTTTTAATGTACTTGTTCTAGTTTTTCAATTAATAGTGCAGTTTCTCATCGAATAGAGCCCAGGTACATCCATCTAGTGGGGAAATTGGGCACCAAAATTCTCGTGGTAATGGCATATCGTCGATAGTGGTGCCACATGAAAGATTGGGTGCCGTTCTCGGGGAATGTACTAGGTCTGCAAATGATTAGTACTCAACAAAGCCCCATTAAAAGAAACTTAGTATTCATAAAGATCCTTTAAGTATTTTCCTCAATATTATCCCTAAAGAAAAACACAGGTTATACCACTGCTGCGAATTAAGGTTGAGGTTCATATTTTTTTTTTTTTTTAGTTTCTTACACGACGCAGAAAACAATTGAAAATATTGGGAAGAGAGATTGGATTGAGAATAGCGATATCGAACGAGTTATCCCTTCAGTCACAGGAGTTCGAAAAGAGCATATTACATATATTGCTGAATTGTGAAAAAAAAGTTATTTCATGCCAGAAAAAGTGAAATACTTCAGTGTTGTTTACAAATTAGTTATAATATTTAATATACTTCATTTAATGCTAAACTTTTTTTGAGAAGTAGGACAAACGAAGAATCGCAGCAATGTTCCTTCGAGTTACATTTAAAACTGTGACAGGCAAGACATTTTAAAACATCCATTACGTCGATTGACGGATTGGTCTCCCCTGCGAGCTATTTCAATATCTTTTCTTGTTTCATCAATTTTTTGGTGATGGGGTCCATAGAAATTTATTTGAATTTTCAATAGACGTTCTAACAAAGAAAGTTGCCGTTCTTGCTCATTTAAACAACCTAGCACACACACCAAGTTGAGTAACGGAGCTTCCAACTGCACACTTTCCGCTCCAAAATGAGATTCAAAGATCTTCAAAGACTTCTCTAATTTATCCTTCGCTTCGCTAAACTTTCCCAGCGTGATGAATGCGACTGCAATGCTACATAAAGTCTGAGCAGCGTGGAAGCTAAAAGTTTCATCTTGGCTCTCAAATATGTTCAGAGCAGTTTCGAAGCAACTAAGAGCTTTGGGGTGATCATTGATTTCCAAATAAGCAGTTCCTAGTTTTCCGTATTGTCTACCTACAAAAACATGACGTTCTCCGTAAAGCAACTCAAAGAGCTGCAGGGATCTATGCATCATTTCAATTTGCTTTCTCTTGTCGCCAGAACAGCCATACACCAAAGCCAAATCCGATAAAGCCAGAGAATAGTTATGATTTTCACAGCCGTACTTTTTTTCTGCTATATGTAAAGCTTTTTTCCAAATATTCTTTCGCCTCCTTAAATTTACCCAAACGACGGCATGAATTTCCCAATTGTCTTAAAGCGGAAGATAAATTGTTATAATCTGGCAAAGACAGTCCGATGTTTTTTTCTGTCGCCTCGAATATGTCAACAGATGCTGTTATTAAGGTTTCCATCTTTTTGTTATCTCCCAGCTCTCCCAAAGCCGTTCCAAAGCAGAATAAAGCATCTGCTGTTCTTGGATCACTTTCACCATATCTTTCCTCAGCGAACTGAACTCGTCTTTCACAGATTTCTTTGTTTTTTGCAAATAAACCTATGTTATAATATGCATTTCCTAAGCATTTCAACAAAGCTTCCATGTGGTGTCCTTCCCTCAGAGCAAATCTCCCACTATCTTCAATTTCATCAGCTCTTAATAAAACTTTTTCCAAATGTGGTAGCATTTTTCGCATTTTGTCAAACTCTTCAGTTGTCTGCCCACGAGGGTAACTATCTCCCAAAATTTCAACTCATTTAATTAGAGTGCTTCTTTCTCCTCCTGATTCATTTAAGTGAATTCTATTAACTAACTGAACAAGTCTGTGAATATTTAAAAAACCTCTTTGCAAATCTATTAAACAATACTTCTTTAAAATATTCAATACAGCTCCAAGTTTTCTAATGTCATTGCCTACTTCATTTTTAAATAAGAAACTCGGAATATTTTCTGGTGAAAAATATGTTATAATATTAAATAGTTGTAATGCAGTCATTCCATTATTTTCATACTTTTTTATTCTGTCAACAGTAATATTCCACGTTGTAAACGTCGTCTCAGCATATCCATCACAAAAGTCATCCGGGAATTGAAAATTAAGTAATTCTTTCGTCTTTCTGTCAAACTCTTTTAAATAATCTGGTATCATAAATCTTTTGTTCGGATCTATACAAGAAACTTCTTTGTCAACCTGCTTTATGTAAGCGATAGATTGTTTCAAAGCTAAGGGGAAATATTGCAGTTTTTCAGATAATTTCAAACAATCTGCATTGAGTTCTTTCTCGTTTAATGCTAATCGTATCAAATTTTTAGCATCATTTTTTGTGAAAACAGTCATATTAATTTTTTTGAAAGTAGATTCGTTCCATTCTTGATTCCGGGAAGTAATAATGACGCTAGGTTCAGCAGCATCTTTTGGCACATTCGGTAGAAAAATATCAATGCCTTCGTCAGCGGTCGCTTTAAACTTCGTTGCGTTATCAAAAACAAAAAGACCTTTTTTGTTGGAAAACCACGTATAAACACTTGAAACAACCGATTTAATTTCCTTTAACTTTCCATTTTTGTCTTCAATACTGATGTTTAAAGAATCTTTAGCAAGTCGAATAAATGATTCTTCCAATTCGTGGCGGTTTTCAGCATGAATCCACACCACATTGTGGTCATAATCCTGACTGTGCTCTTGTATGTACTTACGGACAGTATCGCTCTTGCCGATGCCTCCAAGTCCTACAACGCATGGAACTAAAGATTTACTTTGGAGTAGGTTGTGCAATTCTTGAAGCTCCGGGTTCTTCCCGTAAAGTACTCTGAAGGTGAGAGAACATCAAACCAAACAGAGAGCCCACGTCTAGCTTTTTCGAAAAAGGAAGATACTTCTTTATGTGATAAAAAGCATCCTTCGTTGTTTTTCATCCAATCTAACATTTTGATGAATAATTTATTATATACTGCTTCTGCAGAATTTAATAAAGCAAATTCTTTGCCAATTTCTCTTTCTATAATTTTTCCCAACTGGTCTTCATTGGGTTGGTTAACTGCAAAGACAAGTTTTTCTAGGAAATCATGTATTTCTGCATCAGTTATGATATCAAGTTTTTGAAACTTACATTTTTCTGAGCCTGAATTATCTGTCCCAATGTGAAGATATTCTTTTTCGAAACTTTCTGAAAAGTTGAATTTTTTACTAGATTGTTTTATCTGAATTAAAATATCTTCATCATTGATTAATTCACGAAAAGGTTTCATTTTATTTGACAATTGTTTTCTGTTTTTTTTGATTCTCTCAAATTTTTTG